>JAFBJT010106437.1:107418-120013 GCA_016785325.1 Chascanopsetta lugubris
CCATCAGGAGAGAGGAGCTGAAGAAGATTAGAGCCGTTAGAGAGAGAGAGAGTGAGAGAGAGAGAGAGAGAGAGAGGCGGCCGGCCGACAAAACACAAAGAAGAGGAAGAATCAGGAGGAAGGGGAAACGTGTTCACTCGGGAAATCTAGGTCACCTGCTGTCACCCTGCCTCCGCTCTGCCACACACACACACACACACACACACACACACACACACGCCTTTTGGAGAAAGGCTGCTCTCAGAGCGACTGGTACCAAGAATTTATCTTTCTCTAAATAACAGAGTTCACTTCAAAAGGTGGTCGGGTCAAACTCCAGCGAAACATTTACTACCAGGCGTCAATTCAAGATCTGTCTCACCTGTCGCCTGATTCACTGCTGTTTACCACCACCTAAACGTGTGTGTGTGTGTGTGTGTGTGTGTGTGTGTGTGTGTGTGTGTGTGTGTGTGTGTGTGTGTGTGTGTGTGTGTGTGTGTGTGTGTGTGTGTGTTCTCCGCAGGTGGACAATGAGAAGCCTGAGGAGTCCAGACTGATTGAGTTTGATGAATCCCAGCGTAGCGAGCACACGGTCTTCATCACACCTCCGGAGCTGCCTCCTCTGCCTGAGGGGGAGGAGCATCCGCTCTGCTACAGGTAAACAACCACTCACGTCCCCCCAACACATCCCCCCGGAGGGGAACTCAGGAAACATTCTCAACATTTTGTTTTTCGCTGGCGTCGCGTCTCATTTCTCACGCGAGAAGGAAAAGTTTGTCTGTGTCGGGTCTTAGGCCACACCCACAATTTCCCACGTCGTCAAATCCGAATCAGCAGTAATAATGTTGATCAATAAATACACTTGAAGGGGGCAGGTCACCATCAGCATCTCTGACCCATCAGGTCAGCCTGACATTTATTTTGAAAGGTTAGTTTCACTTCCTGCTTAACAGACCACACACTGCCACAGGTTTCCGCAGAGTTCCCGTGAGGCTCGTAGCGGGCGATTCCCTCGGCGCCATCTTGCCGATGCACAACTCCTCCTACTTCCTGGTTCATCCAAAAAATGGGGGAAAGAGGCGGAGCCTCCCATACTGTTAGAAAACACGTGGCTGATTTCAGACAAACCGTTTGTACCAGACTTTAAAACATGTGTCATTCACCTTTGTAAAGTTGATCATTTTACCATGGGGCGTCTATGGGGACTGACTCAGCGTTGGAGCCTCTAGTGGCCACTCTGTGAACTGCAACACGTTTCTCCAACTCTGTATTTGACTCTCCGCAGTGTGTTATACACACATCATAATCAGATGACCTCATGTAATATTCATGTCCACAATGAATGTGGAATAACTGATCCGATCGACTCCAGGGGGATTGAAGAAGTGAAAATCTCACCTCCGAACAGGCTGCTCATGAATAATCAAGAAATAGAATCAATCAAAGTGAGAGAGGTCGTCGCCCTGTTGATGTGAGCGGAACGCAGGACTGACTCCTCACAGCAGGAGGGGGAGTGACAGAACCCCCGGTCATTAGTAGTGTTTAAAAAAAATAAATAAAAAAAAGGCGTTATCTGATGGAGGATCAGCGGGGGTCCGGCCTCCTCACGGAGACTAAAGACCCCGACACGATGCTGAGCCCTGTGGCTCAGGTTTGTTTTATTTTCGGAATAATTCAAACTGTTTTAAAAACCGCTTCAACCGAGCCGCTCTGTAAATCAACTCTCCGGAATTCTCTGCTTTGGTTTCACTCGTAAATCTGCCCGACTGCGCTTGTTAATGTGTGTGTGTGTGTGTGTGTGTGTGTGTGTTTTGCGTCAGGTACGACGGTTTCCCGGTGTTGAGCCTTGACCTCTTTGACCCCATGGAGGGTCCGCGCACTCCCTCCTCCCGCCTGGCTGCCAGACACAGCTGCCCCACCAGCCCCGCCCCCATGTTCAGACGCACCAAGCAGGTCAGCACCTCACCGCGCCGCTGTAACTCAAGCGCAGCACACACACACACACACATACACACACACACACACACACGTAAGTTATGGCCAATAGTCCAGCCAGAGACGAGGTCATGACCTTTCAGACCAAATGGATCTACAATCGCCTCAATCCAGATTATTGGTTCTGGACTAGTTTTCTGTTCACACCAGAACCGGTTTGCTGCAGATCCTATTTTCAGCAATTATTCAAAAATCCCATCGATTGCTGTAAAGATGAATTCCATCATGACCTACATTAAAAAAAAAAACTCAGCCTTAGAGACTGTTTTTCCAGATTTGGAGCAAAAAGTAAAGCCCTCAGGTGAAGTTTTCAAAATAGAATGTAAGGTTCAGTGTTCAGGAAATCCACTCGAATAAAAAAATCAAAAAATGGTTTGAGCGAAACAAGTTTAGTCGCTTTTCTTGTCGTTGTAAGAAAAAGGCTTCGGGCCGCGAGAGACGGAGGAGACTTCACTCCCGAGTCCCACGCGTCCTTTTTCCGCCCGGAGTGAACAACAACTCTCCTCTGCGCCCTCAGGAAATTAAATTGTCTCACAAGATCGCGAAGAAGTACTCGTCCGTCCCTCAGCTGTGGTCCAAGTGTCTGCTGCGCCACTGTTACGGCCTGTGGTTCATCTGTCTGCCCGCCTACGTCAAAGTCTGCCACTCCAAGGTCCGAGCGCTTCGCACGGCCTACGACGTCCTCAGGAAGATGCAGGCCAAGAAGTTACAGCCCCCTGACGAGGTAAAAAAAAAAAACTCCGCCTACTTCCTGGTTCATGCAAAATGGGGCCGAGAGGCGGAGCACCGGTAGAGCTGGGGGGGCGGGCCCCGCGCTGCTGCGGCAGCATCCACCGAACCTGCCCGGTGTCACTGAAGAGGCCACGCCCCCTTTCATTATGCACACATTTCAAACCTGCATGGAGTGAAAATAAGCCCCGCCCCCTTACAGTGAGAAAACGCGCCACTGATTGAGACCAGTTTGTACCAGACTCTAAACATGTGTCGGTCGCCTCTGAAGTTTTTACACGGGAGTCTGTGGGGACTGACTTGGCTTTTTTGGAGCCAGCCTCAAGTGGCCACCCTGTGAACTGCAACTTGTTCCCCTGGCAGGTGTGTTACCGGGTGCTGATGCAGCTGTGCGGACAGTACGGTCAGCCCGTGCTGGCGGTCCGGGTCCTGTTCGAGATGAAGAAGGCCGGAATCCACCCCAACGCCATCACGTACGGCTACTACAACAAGGTCATCACACTTTCTATTTCTTATCAGTCAAGTCCCGCTCTTTTCGGATGCCGCGTGCGTATTGACGACGCGTCCGTCTCGACGCGTAGATTTACAGTCGGTGTGGTTCATTGATTGATGCGATAACCTGCGCGGCGTCGTGAATGTTAAACAGATCAACAGCGGGGATCCAGGGCGCGTCCGGGATATTCTGCTCGAACAGAGAATCGATAGCGTGAAGTTCGGAGAGTTGTGCGTTTCGTCACTGAAATTGATCGTTCGCCCCCGTCACAAAGGAAAAAGGCAATATCCCAGAGCCGAGCGCAACAGAAAACAGTGAGTGAATTCATTGATCGGCCTCTTGTTGCATTTTCTCCAAACACCGAACCGGCCGGCCGTTTGCTCGGTTCCGAATCCAGGCGATGCGCCGCCGCGCTGTTTACTCCCCAAACCCACTTCGTAAATAACCGGAGTCCACATCATTACACGGCCGCGCTCGCCCCCCCCCCCCCCCCCCCCCCCCCCCACCCCCCCACCTCCCCACCCCCGTTGACACGCCCGAGGCAGCCTCACTTCATCACTCTGATCCCTCCCCACACGGCTTTCAGCTGAAAAGACACATCGGTGGCATTTGCAGTTTCCCTCCAAGGTCGTGTGCTGATCAGACCCGGGGGTCCGTTATCAGCCCGAACCCTCCCTGCGCTCCGCCCACAATAAAACCCAATCAGCGCACGCGCTTCCGCTCGCTCAGCTGTCCAAGAACGCGGCTGAGGAAAAGGTCACGGATGTGTTTTGGCACCTCGGGGAATATTTCCTCATATTTCAGGTGGAGGTGCTGGATCAACAGCGGCTGATTCCTCCTTAAACAAGACGGAGGTCCACTGTTGACTCTGTGCCGGACTGGATGAAGTGGCTAATATCACTAAATATTGTCCTTGCGCTGGTGCTAGCCCGCAGACTAAGCCCCGGGGGCCTCAGGCGCTTATTGACAAAATGGAATCTGAAGTGTTTGCGCCCCGCCATCCGTGCGAAAGTCGGGATTTTTAAAAAGGAAAACAAGCTCGATGGGAAAATTGTCCACACTTGTGTGCTAGCTAGAATCTGTGCACGCGAAGCTATTTCGGAGGTGGGAAAGCAGCGAGGCTAATGCGTTTGTGGTTGTTCTAGCAGCCCTAACATACCTAACTCAAGCTCACGTTGTGGTTACTAGAACCATCGTAATTATTCTCCGCTAGTTTTCATTTACCGATTTGTAATTGCTCCTCCAGTCCACTAGTTGGCGCCATCAGAATTTCCCAACCACCTTGTGGAATCTCCTCCCGCGTCTTCGTGTTATATTTGCACCTGTTGCCACCGCTAACTTCACACAACGGCAACAAAACTGAGCAAATATTATTGGACTACAGCCAATAAATGCTGAAAAGCAGCTACTAGCGCTAAAGTTAGCGAATGAAAGCCACCAGTCGCATTGTCCCGCCAACGTTTACTTACGTACACTTCACCAATGTCGAGCCCTGTGTTGCCGTCTCTGGGAATGCTACGTAGCCGCGCACAGACTGCGCCGTAGGAATGCTAGCAAGCATAACCAAGGCGTCACGCTCATTACGTCAACTTAACAACAACGTCAACAACTCTAATTATACCTTCCCCCGACTTCACACGCCGTTGTCGTCGGGTTTCGTTCGTGCGGTCCTAAAACATGAATCCTTCCTGTCGCTTGTGCGCCGCAAATCCTTCTGAGATCAAAGAGTCGCTGTGAACCAAACCAACCATAACAACAACAGCAGCAGCAGCAGCAGCAGCAGCAGCAGCAGCAGCAGCGGTGTAATAAAGTTCAGACACATACCGGAGGAGTTTCTCTCGGGGGGCGTCTGCAGTGTATTTCGGGAGCAGAGCGTGACAGTGGAAACGTGACGTGGCCTCAGACCGACAGCTGCTGTGGCTTCACTGTGACAGTGGATCCACGCGAGCACTTTAACTCTGAGCTTCGATGAACAATTCCTTCAAGATGGTTTCGTGCGCAACGGAGATTGGGTCAGTTTCAGTTCAGGCGCTTTCAAATTTGTGGACGAAAAGCGAAAGGAGGAAGTCACAGTTTTCACCATCGATGAATTTACGGGCATTTCACAGTCTGAAATAGAGAAGAGTCGATTCTGTTTCATTGTTTTGATATTTTGATTCATTTTGTACGTTTTTGGCAGAGTTATGAACACGAGATCTCAAGAACCTTTTTAGGAAATGTCTTCATATGTGGTGCACACATTCTTTTAGACTGGAGGATGAACTGATTAGATTTGGGAGGTCAAAGGTCAAAGTTTAAGGTGCACAGATCTAGTTTTTGACCTCATGCTAACTCAGCTCTGCGTATTGAGGATCTCTTCAAATTTTGACTCATCTCATTGTCACTTGTTGTCAAAGCTAAAATGATTTCTAATCAATGAGTTTCCGCGGAAGTAGAGCTTACCTCATCAGATTTGGTAAGGTCAAAGGTCACGTTTCCCTCGTGAACACGACATCACAGGAATCGCTCCTAGAATTCATCGTAAACTTCGCACAAACCATCACATGGACCGATGGATTGGATGATTGGATTTAAGGGCATAAGAATTGACATTTAAGGTGGACTTATTAAACACGATGGTCCTCAAACTCCCAAGTCTGCTTTTAAGGGATTTCCTCGGTTTGACCACCTCAGTGAACCGATTCGATTTCAGTGGTCTGGAAAATCAATGAATGTCGTCTAGAATCAACTCTGATTCCTCCTCCTCCTCCTCCTCCTCCTCCTCCTGCTCCTGTCATCTCTTCGTCTCTTTATAATAACCCCATCCATCTTCCTCTGTCTCCGTCCAGGCGGTGTTGGAGAGCACGTGGCCCTCCAGCACCAGAGGAGGCTACTTCCTGTGGATGAAGCTGAGGAACGTCATTCTGGGCGTGGCCCAGTTCAAACGCGCTCTGAGACGACACGGCCCCGTCACCCACAGCCCCTTGTCAGGTAAAAAAAAAAAAAAGAAATGTTGTTGTTTTCCTTCCCCTCCGCTCTCGATCAAAATCCCACACGTGGTTTCCAAATGTCACCAAACCACCTTGAAAACACCGAGTCAGCCTGAACCTTAGCGCGCGTTTACACCGAGAGTTTGTTGAGGTCCGCGAGCGGAATGGAAAGAACCACATGCACATTTGGGCAGCAGATGTGTGACGGCCCACCCATCAAACCCGGCTCTGGGTCTGGTGGTAAAAAACGGTGATTCAGCAGATTTTAGTGGCTCATTAAAAGGCGAGGAAACGTGTGAAAACGCCCAAGTGGAGTGTTATTAAAAAAAAAAAAAAAAAAAAAGAGAGGCTGATTTAAAGCAGCGCCGACTTAAAGGGGCTGCTGGAAGCTCGCAGCGGGTGAGTGGGGGGACCGAGCACTGTAACGGCTTGTAAGTCACTCTAGTGGTGAACAGTGGTATTACAAGATGGCTGGCCCCGGGACCTCTGGGAGTCTTTAATACCTTTGTGTCACATATCGAGACTTATTTCCCAAACACTCTGATGATGTTTGAGGCACTTTTTGATTCTTTTGCGTTGGAAAGAAATAAAGTGATTAAACGTGTGACTGATTCCACCTGCATGTGAGTGATTTCCCGACGCATGTGAAACCCCCCCCCCCCTGCTGCCGGCTTGTTTAATGTACCTGCTGTGACTCGAGGGAACCATTGTGTTTAATGCTTCTTAATGATTTTCAGTTGATTTAATTTGAAAGGGACACATGCAACTTCCTGTTCCACACAATCACTTCTCCTGTCCACACAGCACCAGGGAAACAAGCCACAAATGGATGATGATGATGATGATGATGACTATTATTATTATTATTATTATTATTATTATGTTTCCTGACCTTTATTGCAGCAATTTACAAAATTGAATGTTTATCCAGTCGATATTTTTTGCATCATCTTGGTAAACAACAGAAAAACTCAACACAAACAAACAAGTACGAAACCATCAAGATACTATTTCAAGGAGCTGGATTTTGACATTGAGGCCCATGTGAGCCATGTGGATCGGGGAACCTGGCGTACTGTCCTTTAACCCGTTGTTGTCTTTGGGCAGATGGCAGCGACCTGGACGCTGTGAGTCACGGCAGCCTGGATAGTTCTGCCGACACTAACCTGGGCGAGCAGGGCCCCTTCGTCAAAGTAGACCCCACTGACGATAGATCTAGCACAGGTACACTCCACACCTCCGCTGCTCCTCTCCACCTGTTCCAGAGGCAGCCATTTTGTTCTGTTTTCACATTTCACTTTTTTTTTTTTCCTTTTCTTTTTTCTTTTTCTCTCAATGACATTTTTTTTTCTTTCCTCATTTGTCCCACTCACCGACCGGCCTCCTCTTCCTCCTCTTCCTCCTCCTCCTCCTCCTCCTCCCCCCCCCCCCCCCCCCCCCCCCCGCCCCCCCCCCTCCTCTCATTTCCCCGTCGTTTCATCCCGTGTCACTTCCTGGTTTTGCGGCTGTGGTTTCTGCTCTGCTCTGTCCCTAATCCCTGCCCTTCACTCTGGCCCCTGCCTGTGTTGCCCTTGCATGCAGTCGGCCGGGGGGGCGGCGGCGGGGGGGGCACCAGGGCCCCGGGGGCCCACTCCCACTGTGGGGGCTCTGAGCTCACAGAAGCCACCCTCCACCCAGGTAAACCTGTCTGTGTGTCCGCCTGTCTCTCTCTCTGGTCACATTACTCTCTCTCTCTCTCTCTCTGTCTCTCTCCCTCTCTCTCTCTCTCCCTCTCTCTCTCTCTGTCTCTCTCTGTCTCTCTCTCTCTCTCTCTCTCTCTCTCTCTCTCCTCCACTGCCTCATTTCATCACCGTGCTGCTCCTCTCTCTTCTCGTTGGTTTCTCCCATAGACTTGGGTCACCCATAGGTTTCTTACGAGGCTTGTAGTGGGCGGGTCTAACTCCGCCTACTTCCTGGTTCATCCCAAAACGGGCAAAGAGGCGGAGCTACAAGCAGAGCCAGGGAGGGGTACCCTGGTTCTGTCGCAGCATCCACAGAACGTGCAAGGTGTCACTCAAGAGGCCACGCCCCTCACTTACCTACAATTTCAAACCTCGATAGAATAGGAATAAGCCCCGCCCCCCACACAACTGTCGGTAACGAATGTGACCAAAACAATAGTTTTTAACATGGGGGTCTGTGGGGATGGTCTCACTTTTGGAGCCAGTCCCTGGTGGTCACTTTGTGAACTGCAGGTTTTTCCCCCTTCTTGCGCTTGGATTCACCACAGAAATTTTGTCATCGTCAATTGTGGCGAGTAATTGACCCGGAGGCACATCCTCCCTGGTTCCGGAGAGAATCCCGATTCAGCAGAAAGAGGAGACGGACCTGGATTCGTGGATTAACACGGTCCGAGGATGAGTCCCGTCACTCCAGTGTCCCCGAGCTCCTCCTCTTCCTCCTCCTCTTCCTCTTCCTCATACTTTATTCAGCACCGACCTCGGTTCGAGGAGGCTCACGGGGGAAAGAGATGAAGGAGCAGAACAAACCATTAGACGGCCGCTCGCCCGCAGGCACGGGGACGTTTTAGAGACAGGTGGAGGAGTCGGACCCCCGAGGGGCTCCGGGTTTACGCGCTCCCCCTGAACCCGGGTCTGAGCGGTGAAATTCATCAGCTGCTTGTTTTTGTCCTGTACAGAAGGTGTTGAGCTCCGGACCCTCAGGGCCCAGCCTTTTATCCGGCAACAGCAGCTTCTCCCTCGACACATGACAGAGAGGAAACGTTTCATTTACCCCGGCGAAAAGAAAAGAGATCACGCTTTTCTCCCCTTTCTTGTTTTTCTTTTTTTTTCCCGAGGGGGCGGGGCTATTCTGTAGAACTCATTTTCACCGAGGGCCACATCGGCATCATGGTCGCTCTCAAGGGGCCGGTTTTAATTGTGGCACTAAATGTAAAAACTGCTTCACATACTGTGAAATAACTGTCCTCAGACTTTATTTATCATTTATTCAAGTTACAAATATTGTATCTGCGTTTACATACATGTGAAAATGTAAACACTGAATATATTGCTACAAATAAAAAGTAGCATGTATAATTAACCAGGGCTCAAATAGTCTTTCGGACGCCTTTAAGTTCTCGCCGGCCACGGGTTTGACACCGGTGCTGTCGATGAAACGGGATGAAAGGCCAGAATCCTCTCTCTTTCTCATTTACTGTTTTGAAAAGTCGGACTGAAGCTCCTCCTCTGTCCCTCTGCCTCCGCAGGAGATCAGTCGGACCTGGGTTATAACTCGCTGTCCAAGGAGGAGGTTCGGCGAGGAGACGCCGGCGCCCAGGACCCGCCCCCCGACAAGGACGAGAAGAAGGAGAGCGACTGCAGCTCCCGTCAGTATCTCCTCTCTTCAGATATCGCTCCATCTTTCTCTGGCTGCCTCTCAATGAAAAGCTCTGGCAGTGTGACAGACGCACAGGATTTCCACCCTTTCCTTTCCTTTGATCTTCCTTTCTTTTCTCGCGCAACATCAAAGTCATGCTTTTTGTTTCTCCCGCAGGAACGATATGGTATTTCAAGCTGTGCACATCATCGTCATAAAGAACGCGACTTTGAAATTGTGATTTGTTTTTTTGTTTTTTTTTTCGTAGTGTCGGAGACGGAGAGCGCCAAAGGAAGTAAGGACTGCCTCCCCCAGCTGGACATGGAAGTCCACTCCTCCTTCAGACCGCGGGGGATCGTCCGCAGCAGCTGCGCCTTCGACGACTCGGCCTGTAAACCCAAAACCTCCGTCAGCACAGGTACACGACTGACTTGGTGAGGGGGGGGAGTTAAGGTGAGGGGAGGGGAGTTGAGGTGAGGGGAGGTGGGGGGGGGGTTACCTGTTTCTGCAGCTGGCTGAGTTGACCCGACATGCTCTCCAGCCGCACACGCGTGTGCTGCAGCTCCTCGTGGGTGGCGCCCATCATATCACTGTTCCTGTCTGCTGACTGACGGGCGTTCTCCAACTGCCCCACACACACACACACACACACACACACACACACACACACACACACACACACAATGATATCACTGTCAGATTCACTGCAAAGAACCGACTGAAAGAAGACAGTTAACCTTCATTCAAATGTCTTATTACATTAAAGGTCCAGTGTGTAGGGTTCACATGAAATTATTTTCATTTGTACTGGAGGAGATTTGAATATTAAAAAACTGCACTGATCTTCAAAGGATGTTGGACGACATGAAAGTTCAAATCATTACAGTGCTTGTTACTAATGTTTTTAAAGCTCTCTTACTGTCATTATTCTATCCAGGATTTAAAGTGTGTGTAATGAAAGGGCGTGGCCTCTTGAGTGACGCCCGGGCCGACCTGATGTGGATGCCGGTCCCACCCCCAGCTCTACCCGTGCTCCGCCTCTTTGCCCGTATTTGGATGAACCAGGAAGTAGCACAGTTCATCTTAATATTCAGTCTATCGATTGTCCCCAATTCCAAAATGACCTTTAACGAGCAAAAAAAAAAAAAAAAATCCCTAAAAACAGTTTCCTTCAGTTTTAGAAAATTGGTTCTTTGACTAAATAAATCAGTTTCAGTGTTTATCTGAAATCCACATTAAGTTTCCCTGGAGGACACAAATCCTCACTACAATTTAGATTCACGGTGAAAATGAAACATTTAACAGTCCGATCCGATCGAATATCTGTCCAAAGAGCAGCGGTTCTCTGCTGGGCCTCCAGGTGGCGACAGAGGCCGAGGGCTGACGCACCTTGGTCACGTAGGTCTTCTCCACCTCCTCCTTGTAGAGTCGGACCTGCTCCTCGTGCTGAGCCCGCAGCTCGATCAGCGCCTCCGCCAGCTTGCTCTCGAACTCCACCTGCCGCCCGGAGTCGATCTCCACCATGCGAGACTCGTGGCGCCGCTTGGATTCACGCAGCTCCTGCCGGACACGGAGAGACGGGTGGATGAGGCGCCGACCGACATTCCGATACTTTAAAGGTGCGGTGTGGACGATTCTGGTCGTTTTATGTCACCTCTTTAAAAAATATATATTATAAAACAACTGCAGACTGACATTTTCATGGATTCATCGTGTTTTACTTGTTTTTTTTTTGTTTGTTTTTTTTCCCCATTGGCCTTAAAATAAGCTGGGTGTTACACGAGGAGCGGGTCCTCTCTACGGGGGGCGGCCATGTTTGAACAGTAGCCCAGAGTGGACACACTGAACATCTTTTGAGTTTCAACGACAACTGAAGTCTCCGGCACGTTCAGGTGACGGATACGACTTCACCTCTAGAGGTCACCAAATCGTACGCACTGCACCTTTAATTCCGGGGGGGTTGGGGGGGGGGGTTGGGGCGGGGCGAGGGGTTTGGGTTAGGGTTAGGGTGAATGACGCCTCTCGTGCTGATTTTAAAATTCTCATGTGAAAATAGAGCTAATGTGAAAGGAAGCGGAGGTGAGGAGCTGCTGCGCCGAGGAGGGAGGGGGCGAAACCAAGCCGTCGGTCGGACGGGGATCGATATCTGAGCGAGACGAGAAGCGGGACGGAGACGTCGGAGCGGAAATAGAAAGGTGGAGGGGTGAACCTCGTTGTAGATGTTCTTCTGGAACTCCAGCTCCTCCTTCAGGGTCTGCAGGCGGTTCTCGGCGTCCACTCTCCTCAGCATCTCGTCCTGCAGCTGCCTCTTGGTGTCGGCCAAGTTTCCTTCCAACTGGGACGGAGAGGGGGGAGAGGGAGAGAGAGAGGGGGAGAGAGAGAGAGAGAGAGATGGAGAGAGAGAGAGAGCGAGAGAGAGAGAGAGATGGAGAGAGAGAGAGAGAGAGAGAGAGAGAGAGAGAGAGAGAGAGAGAGAGATGGAGATGAGAGAAATGCAAAGTGCAGCCAAAGGTGTGATCTGTGCAGCGGTGAACAAAAGCTGCAGTTCCTAAAAGTGACCAGTAGGTGGTGGAGGGCCACAACAGTATTGACCCGGGTGTTCACTGATAAACAAGAGGATGATTCATAATCAGGTTCATGTGAAATCACTGGTTTGTGAACAGATGAAGAGTAAACACCTGGTGATAACATATGATGCTGATACAATTAAAGGTCCAATGTGTGAAATTTGAATTTAAAAATATCAGGAAAATCATTTCACATTTTTTTAAACACACAATCATGTCAATTTCAGAGAAGAGAGGGGTAAAGACGGCATAATGAGCTGCAATATGCAACTCCACCACTAGATGTCAATACATCCCCCTCACTGTATTTCATGATACTAAAGAGAGAATCTCACCTCTACAGCACTTATGAAACCAAAATCATTACATTTCTTACATTTAATTCAACATAATAATATCCATTTCTATTTTACCAATATTTATATAAATAGTATGTTTAAAAAAAAAAAAGTTTTTTACCTTTGCCAGTTGGACCTTGAGGTCCTTGATCTCGGCCTCCAGGGCCC
>JAFBJT010106438.1:5636-17372 GCA_016785325.1 Chascanopsetta lugubris
AAATATATTAATAAATAATATAATTATTCTCCCCCCCCCCCCCCCCCCCCCCCCCCCCCCCCCCCCCATGTTGACAATGTGTGCCTTGGCTCACCCACATCGCACGGCGGTTGAAACGTTAGCGGCCCCGCTCACAGCAGCAGTGCGAGGCGCAGCACATCCTCATTATAGTATCGTTTTGTGTACTTTAGCACCGCAGTACTTATTAAGTACCCGTATACCGCACAACCCTAATCTGCGCGCACACATGCAACGCTGGACGGGCGCACAGGGTGAGCCTCACGAAACATTTCTAGGCGCACCGCATGATTTTCGGGCAGATATGCGCCTGAAATGGAGCGCACTCTGGAGGGTTGGAAAGCCCAGGGCGAACGTGGCAAGCGCCATGTGCAATGACTCGGCAAAAAAATGTATTTGAGAAACACATCCCTCAATGAAAACAGGCCCCTTGAGGGCAACCTGCTGATGTGGACCTCTGTGAAAATGCGTTTGACAGTCCTGACCTGATTTGAATCCCACTACCCTCAAAGCTGCAGGGTGTAAGATTCGTTGACCTCTAGAGGTGAAGTTGTATGTTGCATCCATCACTTCACCTTGACCCTTCTGAGCATGCAGGAGAACCTATGGTAGACCTCAGTTATCGTTAAAGCTATGAAGAAGTTTAGTATGTCCACTTTTACTACAGTAAAAACATGGCGGCCCACATAGAGAGGACCTGCCTCCTCGTGTAAATATACATTAATGGGCTCATTTAAGGTCAATGAAAAAAACAACAACATTATTTGATTTCGAATGAATGAAAATGTCAGGATGTAATTGTTCTTACTTCAAAAATGGTACACACTGCACCTTTAAATGAGCCTGTTAATGTGCCTTCTCCTTTAAGTTTTACATGAGGAGCAGGTCCTCTCTACGGGGGCCGCCATAGATGTTTGTACAGGAGCCCGGAGTGGACATACGAAACAATCTCTGAGTTTCAATGACAACTGTGACACAACAACCAACCTCACCACTAGGTGTCACCAAATCGTACACACTGCACCTTTAAGACGATGGTTTTCAGTCCTATCTTCCTTGTGAACGTCTACGTCTCCCCCTCTGGTTACACAGGAACTGAGCATGTATTTCATAAGTACCTGACAACTCCAAACATGTTGAGCACCAGGCGAGTTGCACTGATGTGTTGCCAAATCCTGACCCATTAGGGCAGAAGGACTTGGCCATGAGCCACTGTGTGAGTGTGGATCGTTTTGTTACCTTTTCGGGGCCTTTTCCAGCCTCAGCGCTGGCTGTCTCGGGACCAGGAGTCCTCATAGGGACCGGGCCCAGTGCAGCAAATCATAATTAGTGAGGTCTGAATGGAAGTCATCAACACACAGGCCTAGAATGAATGTATCTGCTATAAAGCAGAGGTGTCCCACTCATTTCCATCGAGGGCCAAATCAGCTGCTCTCAAAGGGGGTTTTCATCGTGAGACTAAATGTGATTACTACTTAACATACTGTAAAATAATTGTCTTCATGCTAGATGATCATTTATTCAAGTTACACATATTGTAAACACACACACACACACACACACACACACACACACACACAGACATACACACGAGGGTGTCTCATGCTGCTGTGCCTAACTGCTTTAATGCAGACTGGAATGTCAGTGTGGGACCCAGCCCTTGTCGTGAGCAAGGAGCAAAAACAAGGAGAGTGTGTGTGTGTGTGTGTGTGTGTGTGTGTGTGTGTGTGTGTGTGTGTGTGTGTGTGCGTGTGGTCACTCGGTCAGTAAGTCATGGGACCCACTCTGATATTTTCAGGGTTGCTGCAGCACAGTACCAGGATGTGGCAGGACTGGGGAAGGTCAGCTCTTATCCTGCCTGACCTCTTTTAATCTCCCGTGTCGTCCACAGACCCAAACACCTTCTGCCTGAACCTGACTTGAGCCTGACTTGAGTCTTACTTGAGCCTGACTTGGCTCCGACATGAGCTTAACGCAAGTCTGACATGAGCCTAACACAAGTCTTAACATAAGTCTGACATAGTCTGACTCCAGTCTGACTCGAGACCGCCATGAGCCTGACTTGAGTCCGACTTGAGCCTGACATGAGCCAGGCTTGCTGCGGCACAGTACCAGGATGAGGCAGGACTGGAGAAAGGCAAGCTCTTCTCCTGCCTGTCCTCTTTTTCATCTCTCACGTTGTTCAGGGACCCAAACACGTCTTTCCCATTTCATCGGGGACAAACTGTCCATTCCCTTCATTTGGACGCTACGACGTCACCCAAAAAATGTCATCTTCGGACTTGGGAAACATCCCATAACTGAACAAATGACACTGCTGCTGATATGCTGTAAGGAAAAACATGTGAGTGAAGCTCTTACATCCTGCCTTCCTCCTCCACTGCCGCCTGCGCTGCTGTGCATGTGTGGAAGTCTGGCCATTGTCCAGACATCAGGACTGGAAACAGCTTTCCATGGGACAGCTCTGTCAACCTCACATTTTCCCAAGTACTTGGGAGTGGGTGTGCATGAGGTCATGGGTTCAATTCCCAGCACTCTCCATGCACCCACAGCTGTGTGTCATGCTATCTTCAACCGCGTATCCAGTACTCTGGGTCACAGGGTGTTTCTACCAGTACACGTGGGGCCATTGGGGGCATCAGTGTCATCGCCAGTGACACTGCGGCAGGGTCCGAGTGGGATTCAAACCAGCGTTACTGTACCATATGTCCATATGATTGGTGGAAAACACATGCTATGACTACCAAATCATGTCTGCACCAAGGGGGATCCCATGGAGCAGATGGAGGAATCACATAAGGAAGTGAAAAAACGTGTAGTTCAAAGGGTGGCCACAGGGGCTGACTCCAAAAGGGGGCAAATCCCCATAGAATCCCATGTTAAAATGATCCATTTCAGAGGGGAATGAAACCTGTTTAAGGTCTGGTTCAAACTTCAGCTTTGCTCTCAATCAGTCACATGTGTTACCGTGACAACTGTAGGGGGGGTGAATTATTTTTTCGAACTCGCTTATCTCGACTCCGTCGACGTTTGAAATTGAAAGGGCGTGGCCTCTTGACTGACACCTGCGTGGACCCGACACGTACCGCAGGTGATGCGACGGCACCATCGGCCCACCCACAGCCCCGTGTGTGTTCCGCCTCTTTGCCCATTTTTGGATGAACCCGGAACTAGGAGGAGTTAGGATTCAGCAAGATGGCGACGAGCGACTCCACCCACAATTGAGTTCAAATGCACTCTGCTGAAACGGACGGGTGAGCTTTAGGTTTATCCATCACCTCACCCTCACCTTCATGAGCATGCAGGAGAACCTAGGGTAGACTTCAGTTGCCATTCCAACTCAAAACATATTTAGTACGTCCACTCTGGGCTGCTGTAAAAACATGCCATCCTCTGTAGAGAGAACCCACTCATCATGAAAATATACATTAAAGAGATTATTAAAGGTTAGTGGTAAAAAAAAAATACATTTAGGTGATTAGAAATTCATGGAAATGTCAGTCTGTAATTGTTTTGTAATCATTTTTGAAGTGACCAAAATGAGCACACAGCACCTTTAATTACAAACCAAAAAGAGCATCTTAGGGACACAAGGTAATAAAACGGACAATATAAGAAAATACATATTTCAGGTCGTCGGCGTCGTACTCACGTTTCATGATCACTTAGCATATGTAGACAAACTTTGCAGGTTTTCTTCTATCAGTGAAACGGCGCGTGTCCATTAGCATTACAGGGCATCGTCGCCACCTACTGTTAAGGAGCGTGTATGGACGGCACACCCATGCGCACAAAAAATAAAATCCTCTTCAAAATAAAAGATTTTGGATTTTGTTTTTTAACTTTTACTTCCCACTCCCACTGAAAAGGGGTCCCACTTTTGGGTCGCGACCCACCAGTTGCTCTACTCCAAGGCTGCCCTTCCTGTGACAGTGGCTCTGATATAGACACAGTTATGCAAAAGCAACTCCTGCGGACAAGCTGTGGCCAAAGGGCTACCGCAATTTGTTAAAAGGCGCAGATCAACACCTGTCCAAACAGAAGAATGTGGAAAGAGACGAAGAATGAGAGGAGAGGGGGGAGAGGGGTCTTTTGTTGTCTTTGTCCCTGCAGGGTCTCGGGACATGATGAATCACAGTGAGGAAGAAGAACAATATCTGTTCGTTCGGACATCCCCTCTCTCTCTCTCTCTCACTGTAATCAACCTGAGCGTACGCAGGAAGTAAACAGTTGTGTGTGTGTGTGTGTGTGTGTGTGTGTGTGCGTGTGTGTGTGCGTGTGTGTGTGTGTGCTTGACTGTATGTTTGTATTTACATTACCTCTTCACCAATTGTTTCAGAATGGTCAACTTTTAAAAGCTAGTTGTAGGATATGTACCTGATCTTTAATAAAGACCATGCCACTGAAAAACTATGGCAGCAAATGTGTTTGGACTCGCTCTTTAAAGGCGTAGTGTGTACGATTTGGTGACCTCTAGAAGTGAAGTTGTATGTTGTATCAATCACCTCAGCCTCAATCTTCTTAACATGCAGGGGAACCTGTGGTAGACTTCATTAAAAGTCAAAAGAGGCTGAGTACGTCCACTACAGTAAAAACAGTGTGGTGCCCGAGGCAGGGCACTGCCATTTATCTTTATCTTTACTGCTGACAAGTCTGTACAGACAACGTTGTCAGCACCTCAGCATGAAACCCTAAGAACCCAGAGCTGGGCTGGGACCAAGATTTATGCTAGACTGCAATACTACAGACCACCACAGACACTGTAATACGACAGACCACCACAGACACTGCAATACGACAGACCACCACAGACACTGCAATACGACAGGCCACCACAGACACTGTAATACGACAGACCACCACAGACACTGTAATACGACAGACCACCACAGACACTGTAATACGACAGACCACCACAGACACTGCAATACGACAGACCACCACAGACACTGTAATACAACAGACCACCACAGACACTGTAATACGACAGACCACCACAGACACTGTAATACGACAGACCACTACTGACACTGTACTACGACAGACCACCACAGACACTGTAATATGACAGACCACCACAGACACTGCAATACGACAGACCACCACAGACACTGTAATACTACAGACCACCACATACACTGCAGTACTATAGACCACCACAGATAGTACAATACTACAGACCACCACATATTCTGTAATACTACAGACCACAGATACTGCAATACTACAGATCACCACAATGCTACAGACCACAGATACTGCAATAGACCACAGATACTTCAATTCTACAGACCACCATAGGTACCACAATATTACCTTCCAACACAGATACCACAATACTACAGACCACAGATACTAAAATACTACAGACCACCACAAACACTGCAATACCAGAGACCACCACAAACACTGCAATACTACAGACCACCACAGATACTAAAATACTACAGACCACCACAAACACTGCAATACTACAACAGGGCTCTCCCGCAATACTACAGATCACCACAATACTACAGACCACAGATACTAAAATACTACAGACCTCGAAGAGGCGCGATCGACTTGGTGCTGCTGGATATTGTGTGTGGAGGAGCTTTTGGCTCTCACCTGTCATACGGCAGCTTTGTTATTACCGGCCTTGGCAGGTTAGTCTTGAGAAAGCCGCTTTTATTGAGCCGGCGCCCCCGAAAGTTTATTCACACCAAAAAAAAATCAATCCCCATTGATCGGCGGAATTCATCTGTGGCTTACACATATCTGTATTTACCCAAAACATTGCATTTAATCAATGAGATTAATCACAGCCTCGTGTTCCGTCCACACACACACACACACACACACACACACGCGCGCTCTTTCCCACTGCAAACAGTCGTAATGAACAGCACCAAATGTCTACAGCCTTCAGTCCTCTCCACTCTCCCACCAGGCAGCCCCAACTTTGCACACTTTACATGCAATATTCATGCCGTGTCTGAGAAGAAGGACTCGGGGTCTGGTCATCGGGAACAAAAAAAAAAGAAAAGAAAAAAAGAAGAGCACCCCGCCAATCAGTGATTGTCTCTTGTCGTTATGAAAGAGAATAATTCTTTAACATGCACCAAGACTGTTCAAAAACAGCCTTTTTTGATGAGTGACACTTCCCGTCCTCCGGATGCTTTTTATGTGTCGAACTCATTAATAAAGCAGCACCCCTGGAGAGTGAGACAGGGGAGACATAAAGTGTGTTCGTGTGTGTGTGTGTGTGTGTGTAACTTTTGGGTGTTTGAATTGTCAGGTGTGATTTTGGGACTCTGATCTTCACACAACAAGGTTCAGTCACTCGGGTTGTAGTAGCTATTTATCGTGACAATTCCTTTTCTTTCTTTTTTTTGTGCCAAACACTGAATATTAAAAGAGTCAAAAGTTAGAAGTGGTATTCCCTGCAGCGAGGTGTGTCACCCACAAAAGAAAGAGGGGGTGTGAGAATTCCAAATGACGGCTGTAGATGTGGCGCCATCAGAAAATAACTGTTAATTTTCGTTCTTTTTTTCTTTTTTTTTGACGTCATTGAGGGTGTATCTGTTAGCATCTTTGGTTCTTGTCAAAAAAGTCACACCGCCGCTCCCACACACACACACACACGCACACACACACAAAAAGGGGTATCGTGGCAAATTTGCTTATCACCGCGTTTCTTTCAACATCTGTCCCGTCGCTTTGTTGTAAGCGACGCGGAATCAAACGTGCGCGCTCATATTAAAGCATTTCAATGGTAATCTTCCCCCCGTCGCCTTTTGTGTCTGTTGCGCGCCGCCGCCGCCGCCGCCGCCTCAGCCGTTGGGTCGTGTTTGGGGCTTCTCAGGCGTCCGTATTAAAGCTTAATGCACTTCCGTTCTAATCAGCCATGCAGGGTTTTGATGAATGCGACGAGCTCGGCACAATATGCACGGCGGCATCTTATCTGTGTAATGCATGCCAGGGTGTTTATGAAGCCTTGAGCTGGCAGAATGTTTTTCTAAGTGAGCCTCCTCCCCGCAGAATGCATTTTAAGTGGCGCACAATGCACACACACACACACACACTCACACACACACACATGCAGTCACGCACAGTCATTTGGAACCGTGGGCTTTTAGTCAGCATATGAAATGTGTCAACTCATAAAGTGAAATGCTTTCAGTGTTCATGTTTGTGTATTTGTCAACCAACATTTCATAAGAGATTCATGAAAAAAGCCTCTTGGTGGGAGGCGGCTTTGTGCGGCGCATGTATTTTTGAAAAGACAGCATCCATTTAGAGCTCATCATGGGAGATTTGCATCCCGAGCCCCTTCAGAAAAAAATAAAGATAAATATTTTGTATCATGCATTTTTTAAGCGCGACACCAATACGACATCGTTTCCCTAAGATTGGACGAGCGCCGGCGGTGATCCCTCGTTTCGTAGAAGAGCAACGCTAATGGACTTTTATGTCACTTTGTTTGGTGAATAATTAACACATGTACAATATGTACAGTGAGCGAGCTGTATTATTGATCGTTACAGTTGTTTTTCTTTTTTCCCCCTCAGCATTCACTCTGCAGCGGCAGCTTGTTGTGAATGCGTCGCAGCCGGGCGACGGGGCGCAGTGGATGAGCCGCGCAAGTTTAGAGCCGGAAGCTGCAGCTGAGAACGTTTCTCCGTTAGTGAGGCCAGAGTCACGCCATGTGACCTCCTCCATGTTGACCGATGGTACACGCACCGATGAAGCGTGTTTGTTCGAGCTCGCGTCTCCGAGGGAGTTTGGTTTGTCGTGAAACGCTACGATCGCCTCACGATTGGTGGCGCATGGACCTCAGTGACGTGGCTCCGCCCTCCAGGAAGCTCTGTCCAAGCTTGTCCTCGGGTATTCAGGTGGTCTGTCTGGATCAGGTGCATGCATGATTATTCATTACTTAATATGAATCAGTTGCATCGCTCCTTTGTTTGTTTGTGTGCAAGGTCACGCTGAGAGAACACGACGGATTCCGTTGAGATTTGGCGGACGGGTACTTAATGTGCCGGGAGAGAGTCCGGTGCTGGTTTGCATCATGTTGATGTCGCAGGAATCATTTATTCTATCATTAGACAGGAGGCGCTTTTCCGTGGAGTTTCTCAAAGATGATCTTTATCATAATATCAGAGTTTGAACTAGAGGCTGCAGATGGAAATACATTTGTCAGTGCGGGACTGTTAAGCTTTGATGGGCGTGGTTACAAATACAGTATTTTATTCCAAGTATAAAATCCACAAACGTTGCAGTGACACAGAATGGAGCTAATGATGGAGGACGAGTGTGAGAGGAGCTTTGACTGAAGCATGTGTTCACCCACCCTGACTGACATCCACCTCTCCACCACTCACCCACTTGACCTCATTTACCCCGCCACCTGTGTCCCGTTCCCTGCATTCCCCACCTTGTTTTACTGGAGGAGGGTTCACGGCGCGTCTCTGAAAGTGAAGCCCCCCTCCACCCTAATAAAACAGGCTTAACGTGCACGTGGCCCGCGATGGAGAAAACAGCCCAAAAGCGCTTCACAGCCACATCTCCGGAGGTCACCAGGTTCAGGCACAGACAGAGGAGCAGAGCAGGTGTTGTTTTAGGGGCAACCCCCCCCCCCCCCCCCCCTCCCCCACCCCCCTTGCACAGATCTACCCCTTGAATCTCAAGTGCAACAGAGACCCCCTGAAACCTGAGGGGTATTTACATTATCAATTAATAGAATATTTAAGTGTCTCTGTGAAAATGGGTCCACGTGGAATAGCCACCAACACCTCACAGCGGGGGGGCGGCGGTTAATTGCGTTTGGAGAGGAAGCTGGAGCGAGAGACAGAGAGAGAGAGAGAGAGAGAGAGAGAGAGTCTGGACTCGGAACTCATCCTCATCTTACAAATTCTCCGATGTTTGAAACGTCGTGTCTGGGCGGATGACGTAGCGGAGTATTTACGGAGAAGCGCATCACACGCTCGCTGAGCGCCGCTCTTCGAATACGTTGCACGTGTGCGTTCCCCATCGCGCGCTCTTGACAGTAAGCCCTCCGCCGCGGAGGCCGCACAATGGCCGCCGCCCCCTCCCATTTCACCGCGCACCCATCTGTGAAGTGCGCAGCGCTGCCACCGGGAGACGACAACACAGAAGCACACGCCACCAGCTTCCCTCGCACGGGGACGGAAGTCATACACATGCGCGGCTGCCGAGTCCTTCCTTCTGCGCAGTTCACCTTATTCATTCAAACCCACATGGCGTAATGACGGCGGGAGTCGGCGGCATCCTCCATTGTTGTTTAATTAGCCAGCTAATGTTGTTACCCGGCGCTGCGGACCCCTTCATTTGTCTTGCTTAAGCAGCCTCTCTCCCTCCCTCCTCCATTTCCACGGGGAAATTGAGTTTGTTATTTACTGTAAGAGGAGAAGGTGCAAACGCGGTGGTGTACACAGGCTATTAGATCTTAATCAAGTCAGATTCCCCGCTATCGAATAAAGCGGCGGCTCTCAAAGGGTCTGGGTTCGGGACCCACCGACGCCCCCTCGATGATGAGCCGCCTCCCAGATCCAGGAGAGTATTCGAATGTATCTAATGAAAAGAGGGGGCAGTTTAAACGGGGTCTTACAGAATATTACACAAAAAACTACTTTAATGAGAAAGATAAATGACCACATGACCATGTTCAATGATCAAATGTCAACAAACTTTGCAGGTTTCCTTCTATCTGTGAAACCGCCTGTGTCGATTGGCATTACAGGCCATCGTCGCCACCCACTGTTACGGGGGGATGATGAGAGCCAAAAAATCCTCTTCAAAATAAAAGCGTAGGGTTCTTCGTTTACCCAGTCAAAGGCTTGCGAGCCACTGAAAACAGGTCTGCGAGCCACTTGTGGGTCACCGCCCGCCAGCTGAGGGTCAGTGGAATAAAGGGACTGCGGTGTTTGTTTGAAACGGGGGCAACAAAGTCCCGTAAGCCTCCGGTGGCATTTCAAACGTGGCCTGAGTCGGCGTCGGCGAGGGCCGAGCGCCGGTGGCCGACCGTACTTGAAGTTGCAGGCGGTTATCGATCCCCGGCGATATTTAACCTTTACACTGGGCCAATGGGATATGAAGTCCCTTATTGAATGTGTACTTTAATGTGCTTCTCCGGTGACGAGCCTGATCGATAGCTCCGCCCCCTTCCTCGCCCTCCTTCGGGGCAAGAGCCTCCTCCAACCTGAAATCCATGCTCCTGTGTTCCCTGCTCACCCAGCACGTGAGACTGAAGAAGTTTGTTGGTGGTCACCGGGACTTGTGCGGTCCCCGTCCCGACGCCACCAAGACCAGGACTCGTCCTCACCCAATCGCTTTTCCCTGGTGTTGGCACGATCTGCGCAGATAAGCGCGATTAATCATTCCACGGCATCTGTTCCGCTCCCGCACCTGAAAAGGTCTGACGCTGCTCCTCCTCCTCCTCCTCCTCCTCCTCCTCGCCATCGCCCCGCACATTATCTCATTAAAATGTACAAAGAAAACTCCTTCTCTTTATCTCTGATAATCTAATTAGCATCAGCCAGATGGTTTAATAAGGGATATCGGCGCCGTTTAGCCTCCCAAACGGCCTGCTGGAGGAGAACGGCGGAGGAGCCTCCTCCTCCACTCTCCTCTTCACTCTGAATAGCTCTCCAGGGTTCACATTATTGCTTCCTCTGCCTGAGGCGAACCACTCCAACTCAGGAGTTTAGGGAGGATGAATGCATCCAGGAGCGAGACGCGCTCAAAGTGAATCAAATAGGCAGCGATGTCGGAGACTGCTGGGAATGTTTGAAACCAAATAATGGCAGATAACCGACTTCACCTTTACTTCCCCCGAGGAGCGGGAAAACATTTCAGATTAGGCGTTAAATCTTTCCGAGATATATCAGTCTGTCCGGGCCGTGTGTTTAATTGTTGCCTAGGTAACGCGGTTACCCCGTGCCTGGGATGTGTGGTTTTTTTCCCGCCATCTTCCAAAGACGGGAGGAGCGAGAGCGGCGGGCGCGGAGCCCCCCAACTTCAAGCCGTTAGGCCTGACAGGGCAGCAGTTGAAATAAAGTCGGGGCTATCGTATCATTAAGGAGGGAAAAAAGTTGGTCTGTGTCCAGATTACATTAGAGTCTTCGTCGTCTGGTTTCCGCCCGTTCTGACACTTCTCTCTCCGTAATGAGCGCAATGCCGCCGCCGCCGCCCAGACATGAATGCGCAAGTGAAGTCCGCCGGACAAGACATCGTTCGGCCAGTCCGCCGCATCGGCAATCTAGGCAGACGCGTGGAGCAGAAAGATGGAGGGTGTGTGGGGGGGGGCTAGGGCCGGTAAAAGCCGGGGCAGCAGCCAGCCAGTCAGACAGTGGAGCCAGTTGCTGCGGCCCCTCGGAGCCGGCAGCCAGAGAGAGCGAGCGAGCGAGCGAGAGAGAGAGAGACATGCTCAATTAACTCGGCAACTTCAGCAGGGCTTTTCCTGCTGGCCAGTGGAGAGGAACAATAATGACTGGATTTAGAATAAAAAGATGTGCACATCTACAAAGGCAAAGGGGGGTGCGCGGGCGCGCAGATGAGATAAGGGGCTCCCGTTTAGATTGACGGTTGGAAATTGTGGGAGGTCAGTGTGGAGGGTCTGTGAAGCGTCACCCAGGCAGAAGAAGAAGAAGAAGAATCCCGTGCACCAGGCCTGATCAGGGTGTGAGGCTTCACCACTTATGGCTGCTTTTTCTA
>JAFBJT010106438.1:17527-28988 GCA_016785325.1 Chascanopsetta lugubris
TCTTAAAGGAGCCAATTAATGTGTGTTTACATCGGGGGTCCTCTCCGTGGGGCCGCCATGTTTTTACAGCAGTAAAAGTGGACTCACTAAACATTGAGTTTTAATTACAAGCAGAGGTTCTCCTGCAGGCTCCTCAGGCCGAGGTGATGGGTACAACATGCACCATCAGATGTCACCGGATCTTAAACACTGCACCTTTAATCTACCCAAATATTCTGTTTTTCTCGGAATGCAAATGTCAAGTTGATTTTCAAAATACATTTTTGATATTTCTCCGCAGCAGCACGGCTCCCATCATCAGTCCCGACATGAAACATCTCTCCGCCCGCACTCTTCTCTCTGTTTGACTCGGCTTCCTGGTTTCTCTGAAGCGGCTGCGTGTCACCGCGTGTTTACATACAGCGCCGACAGTTTAAAGCAATCGCTGCAGTCAAATCCCTGTCGTCACGTCATAACAGTAATTACATCCTGTAGCAACCGCGCTCAACCGCGCTCTTTTTTGCACTTCTTGCACTTTTTAAACTGTTTTACAATCAATTAGACTCCACGGCTCCCGTCTGCACCGCTCACCCACTCACTCACTCACTCACTCACTCACTCACTCACTCACTCACTCACTCCCTCACTCACTCACTTCCTCACTCACTCACTCACTCACTCACTCACTCACTCACTCACTCACTTCCTCACTCACTCACTCACTCACTCACTCACTCACTCACTCACTCACTGGCTTCAAAGAGGTTTTCCACGTATACAGCTTTACAGGCTCACAACGTGCGTGTGTGTGTGTGTGTGTGCGTGTGTGTGTGTGTGTGTGTGTGTGTGTGTGTGTGTGTGGGCGTGAACTCTGAGCGCAGATCACACTCGCCGAGGTCTTATTAAACTTTTCTAAAGAGTCGAGTCGAGGAAACTTTGACACGCCGAGCTCGGGAGTTTGCACGAGGAATATTAACGTGCGTATTCATTTCATGTTGACCTTTTGCCACGGACCCGCCTCCCGCACAGCAGCCCAATCACAAAGAGGCTGTTTTTAATTCTGCCGTGTCGAGCAGCGGGGGGGGGGCACGCGCACACATCCACACACGCACACACATTAATGAGACAACGATCAAATCTGCTTGCACAACACATTATGAGCAGTCACCTCAGGTGGCGCCGTCGCAGCTTCAGCTCATCGTCTCCCAACAACAGATACGAGCTCTGGATTCAGAAATGTTTATCCTCTTTACTTTTGGAAAGAACATTCGACATTTCTTCATCTACTTCTGTGTTCATGTATTTATCCACCTGATGCAGTGAGGAGCTGTAATGGCCGCCTCCACGTGTATGGTGGTTTGTTGTTTCGATGATAAAGACAGTGGTGGCCCCTCCCACTTCTACTCCTGCGAGCACCATTACTACAATCACTACTATACTACTGATAAGGAAAGCACAAATTCTTGTTCATACCTTCGTTTCATTACTCGTCCTGTTTGTCTTGTTAGTACTCTGATCCTTAATAATTGTTATTACATTTAACATTATTATTATTCAAATTCTTATTGTAATTCGTCACATTTAATTTTGATTATTCTCGGTAGTTTTATTCCAAACCCCTTTTTATTTTTCAAATGATTTACCCTCGTGTTTTGTTCATAATATTTGAATTTGCACTGTAATGATTATAACATTGAATTTTTTAAATACTTCCCTGCTCATGGACACCAGGTATAAAGTTTGAAAAGAGAGAGTCAGGTTTGCTGAGTTGCTGCTGCAGCAGTGACTCATCCTGTGGCTGTTTGATTCAGACTCGACCCCTTTTTTAATCAAACGGCGACAGAGGGACATGTGTTCGACGCCCCGACTTTATAAAGTTTCGCAGCCGTTAAGTGGTAATTGTTCCCGCCTGCCTGCTCCGGCCTGAGCTGGATTCATAAAAGCACAAAGCAGCGACTGGTGGACGTTAAAAGGGAATCAGTCAGACATGTTACGGCAGACTTTTACAGAGCAGGTGTTCGGAGCTTTAAGACTCCGAGAGGGAGGGCTGGAAAAAAAGACTTCTGTCGCATGGGGGGAAATAAAGTCACGGCAGCAGACTCCATCCCGCCGCGCCGACTCTCCACGCAGGAACGCCGGCGGACACAATTTCCGATTGTTTACGGCTAATTTGCGGCTCTTATTTGCTCACATGTAAACACAGCAGACGAGGAAGCTGCAGCGACTCTTCCTCTCTCTCCTGTGAGGATGCAGTTTACCTCCAGGACATGCAGACAGAAGAGAGAAAGGGGCGGGGGGGTAGGCAGGGGCGGGTCTAGGGTGTCCGGGGGCCATAACAAGCGAAAGGGAACGTGACAGGGACAAAGGAAACGCATTAGTCGGCCATGTTGTGTGTTTCTGGGAATCCACTCTGTGTACGGTTCACTCAGGAGAAATTACATTTCTGGTGTGATTTAATTAAAGCTAAATATTGGGCAATCGTCAGGCACTTGGCAGGGTGCGCTTGACACTGTAATTATCTCCTGAGGTGCTTTTGTCTTAAAGGCTGCGTTCATGCGTGAAACCAATTCCAACATTGACTTGTCAAGAGCTGCACTTTTTTTTATTTTATCTTTTCACATTTTTTTGTGTATTTCTTAGTGGACAGAAAAAGAAAAGACGTTATTTGCAAAACGCTGTCCGTAACCTGTCACAGGCCCTGAGACGGGGGGCAGGGGGGGGCAGGGGGGGGGGGCAAACACCTCCGCTAATGGCTGCATGGTTATGTTTCATCTCTCTAATGATTTATAATTTGGAGTTTGCAGGGAAACACAGGGATAATGGGTCCATGATGATACACACAGGAGTGTGTGTGTGTGTGTGTGTGTGTGTGTGATGTACAGTATGTAGAGTGTATGCATTCACAGCCCCCCCCCGCCTGCCCCCACCACTCCTCTTTTTTATTTATTGTATATATCAACCGTCCCTCTCAGTTCTTTCTGTTCACTGTGCTCCCTCTTTCACTCTCAGTTTTCTCTTGAATTATTCACCAGTGTCATCATGTTGACCTGTTCCTTGTCAGCACTGTAGCAGTGTGTGTGTGTGTGTATGTATGGGGGAGTGTGTGTGTGGGAGTGTGTGTGTGTGTGTGTGTGTGTGTGTGTGTGTGGGAGTGTGTGTGTGTGTGTCACGGCCAAGCAACGCTCCCCCTCATCCAGTCCTTGGCTGTAATTTGTGTCACTGACTTGAGTGTGACGGGTGAGCAGCTCCGCACAACACTGTGTCACGGGGGGGGGGTGCACTCGGGGTGTGTGTGTGTGTGTGTGTGTGTGTGTGTGTGTGTGTGTGTGTGTGTGTGTTTTTCTCTGCACCACCCTGCATGACTTTGTCTCCATCATGAGTTGTGGCCATGTGAACCTGCAGCGCGTGTGCTCACAATGGCGTCTAAGTGAGTGTGTGTGTGTGTGTGTGTGTGTGTGTGTGTGTGTGTGTGTGTGTGTGTGTGTGTGCACCTGCGAACGCGACACAGCCCTCTCCCCGCGTCGCCCACCGTGTCACAGTGAGGAGCCCGGAGGAGACAGGCGAGGCCGCGGCGCTCCGGCGCTCACAGCTGCCACTTGTCACATTAGTCAGCTCAAATTTGGAGGAAATCAATTCGGGACCTTAATTCGCTCGACGACTCCTACGCCCGGCGCGAGCCGAAGAGCCCCGGCCACCGGTGTGGGCCCCGCCCCCTCCCACCCCCTCCCACCCCCCACACTCCCTCCTCCCCTTCCCCAAAAGACGAGGGATCGACTCCCCGGGGGACACAAGTCATCAATCTTAAATCACCTCCACCAAACTAATGGCAGTCCTCGCCCGGCCCGTCCTGCTAAATTGAATTATTACTAGATTGACAAAAAACTGCTGAGAATATTTTTGAAGGAGGGAAGGAAGGAAGGAAGGAAGGAAGGAAGGGGAGGCTGAGAGTGTCTTAATGACAGGAAGTGGAGGGGAAGTGGTCGGAGTGAGTCATGAATGAAGGAATGAAGGGAGGAGGGAGGGACGGGGGACAGGGAGGATGGAAGTTGTACTCATGCAAACGCTCACACCTGCATTGCAGGCGCCACTCAGACACACACACACACACACACACACACACACTTAGACGCCTGTTTCGGTGGCCATGTGCTGTATGCTAATGCTCGTCATCAGTCAGAGCAGATTAACGCCCGGGCGGTGAGCCAGGCTGCGCATGCAGGTGGGCACAGCGCGGAGACCACCTCCTCCTTCAGACACAATGTGTGGAGACAGGGACCCCGCCTCCGGAGCCTCGGGAGCCTCCGGAGCCTCGGGAGCCTCTGAGGCCGTGGAGGAGGAGTGAGGAGGCAGGGAGTGAAAAACATAAAGTTTGGGGTGATGTTTAAGAGTGATGTTCGTCGGAAGCAGCTTGTTGAAAAGAGGCTGAAGTCTGGAGCTTCATTCATCCCTTCATTCAAAGAGCGTATTTTGATGAATCCTGACATGAAGAATAGCTTGTTATCAGCGCCTGGAGTGGATGAGTTGGAATGAGCTCTGTCTCTTATTTTTAGTTTATATTGCACTCTTGCTCTTAAAGGGAAACTGTGTTGGATTTAGTGCCATCTAGTTGTAAGATGGCGCATTGAAGCTGAATATCTCTATAAAAACAACATGGCGGCCTCATGTCGGAGAACGTACTTATTTTGAGGAATGTATTAATGGCAGTTTACAAATGTAGGTGATTATACACTCATTTATACAATTGTGTAATTATTTGATCTCAGTTTTTAATGTTAATGGAGAAAAAATAATGCAATGCAATTTTGGAAACATATAAATCACCAGAGAATCTCAGATTCAGTCCATTTGTTGTAATATAAAATAAATGAATCAAAACATTTATTTTATTATGAATGACTTTAGTTGCCTTGAACATTTCTTAGGTCTTTAAAACATGTCTGTTTAAGATGTTTAAGATTTAAAAAAGAAAAAAACGGATGTAAAGAGGAAACAACTGAGATCCTCTGGTGGCGCTGTAAGTTTGTGCCTCCGTGAAAAAGAACTCCTTCGTGCCCGAAGCGTCTGAAACATCAGCAGGACGTCTGCTCGTCCTCATGTTTCCAGCTTCCCCTCAGCTCATGCACCTGTTTCACGTGGGTGAGAGAGACTTTAAAGGGGGTTGACGTAAATCTTTATCCACCTCCACGACAATGAAGCAGATCAGGCTTGATCCCGACCGCCGCGCGCCTCCTCCGCCGCGCGTCTGTCAAGCGCACGCCGCCGCAAACACGACGACTGTGTCAGCCGAGCGGCTTGTTGGGACATATTTACCGCCGCTCGCTGTCACCGGGGGCCGCCGCGGAGTTCTCCGCCACATGAAAGTGATGGATGAAAGTTTGCCTCTCCCAGGGCGGCGGCGGCTGAATGAAATTGAAAGCTACTGTTTATTCCCCCGTCTGCCTCGTCGCAGAATCGCGTTTGTTTGCGATTGATTTAATCCGAGGACGGGGGGACGGGGGGGCTTTTAAGCGGGGGGGGGGGGGGGGGGGGGGGGGGGGGTCTTTGGCAGAGGAAAGGGCTTCAGATTTTCCTATTGATGGGAAAGATGATTGAATTTGTTTAGCCTCTCTCCGCTTGCACTGGCTAAATCAGATCATCCCTCTCCCCCGTCAACACGCGCTCCTTGTTGAGCCGTCAAAGTTAATCTGCAGACGTGTTCTTTGATCCCCCCCCCCCCCCCCCCCCCCCCCCCCCCCCCCCCCCCCCCCCCCCCCTCTGCAGACGTGTTCTTTGATCCCCCCCCCCCCCCCCCCCCCCCCACCCCCCCCTCGTATCTCGTTCCGTCGGGTTCGTCCTCCTTTCTTAGACAAAAGGACTTTCCGCCGTTGGCTCGCCCGACTTGGCGAAAAGTTCCGGCTCCTGACGACATGACGAATCCCGTTTCCGGCGTCTCGTGGACGTCTCGTCGAGCGCCAATCCCCCCGCCACGCCTCACCGTGAGCGGGTTGGCTCCCTGGTTAAAGGGGAAGTTGTCAACTGGATCTACTTTGCGGGGGCGGCCGAACGGAGTCTGAGCAGCTTCCTGTGGGGAAAGCGGCTACGGAGTCATTACTCATCATCCAAGGCCTCGCTCGGAGGCGCTCTCCCTCGGCAGCGCTCCATCTCGGGCAGCCATTCATCACGGGCCCCGCGAAACGCAGCCGAGAGGGGAGACGCTTAGGCCCCCCCCGCCGGCGAGCCCCCCCTCCCCCCTCCCACCCCCCTTAATGAGGGGCCTCTCGTACAAACACCTCAGCGATATTAAGCTGGGTCAATTATGGTGTCGCTCTCAGGCAGCCATCAAGGTCCCGAAGTGTTTTAAGTCACACGCACACCCAGGAATACTGTGTGTGTGTGTGTGTGTGTGTGTGTGTGTGTGTGAGTGTGAGTGTGTGTGTGTGTGTGTGTGTCATCATCATCAGATCATGCATTCACACTTAAAACACTGAAGATGTTAGAGGCCGTTTATGTGTATTTGCATGAGGAGCGGTTCCTCTCTAAGGGGGCCGCCATGTTTTTTCAGTAGGGTGAAGAGTTTTCATTGAACTGAAGTTCTCCTGCATGCTGAGAAGGGTGAGGGTGAGAAGATGGATACAACATGCAACTCTAGGTGTCACCAAATCGTACACCCGCACCTTCTAGTCTCATGGATGTGTAGCAGAAGTGTGTATTTGCTGCACAACAAGCGTTTGCATCCCAGCAGTTAGCCAGCAGCGCTAACGTGCAGCGTGATCCCCAGCCTCCATCTCCGGCCCGCGGCGGGTTCCGCTGCGCTCGGCGGCTCACAGCCACGAGCGCCGCCGCAGGTGAGCGTCGAGTAACCTGTGTGATTCCGCGCCTCCTCCAGGCCAATCTGATGAAATGATCCACTTCCAGGCGTTTTTTACCGAGAGTCTCCTACTCCTCAAATCTCAGCATTTTGTTAGCCGCCGCCCACTTCCCCGTTTTTTTCCCCTCGCACTTCTTGTGTGTAAATCTTTGGCAGCGGGAGACGCGTCAATACTGCGGCGGAGCCGTACGGAGGTGGCAGCCTCACTTCGGGGAAAACATTTGCCTTGAAGTGGCGTCTTTCCTCATCTTCAATGTCAGCCCCGGGGCTCGGAGACAACATATGTTCACCGCGTGTCCCCGAGACATGGCAGCCGGGCGAGCACTCGAAACGCTGGCCAACGCAGCATCACACGGCCACTCTCTCTCTCTCTCGCTCTCTCTCTCGCTCTCTCTCTCTCGCTCTCCAGGAACAGATGGCGACAAATTACAATGTGCCTTTAAAAGTACTGGTGACAAACTCACAGCACCAACCCCCCTCCCCCCTCCCCCCTCCCCTCCCCTCCCCTCCCCTTCATTAAGATCTTGAAATTCAACTTAAGGGGGGTGTATGTGGGGCCTGCCCTCCGACACCAGGTGTCATGTGGTATATTACAGCCCAGATTAAAGGTATAAATATTAACAGCCGCTCATTGCTCTTTTACTGGTGTATCCAGACGACTGTGTTGTGACACCAGCGGAATTACCGCGTAATGGCGGCGCAGCCGAGATATGTGCCGACATGACACCGGGAGTAGAATGTGAATAATTAAAAATAATTAACCTAAAGACGGAGGTTGGTTCGATAGAGGGAGTCCTCCTTCGCCGCCGCCGAGACAATTCAGACGTCCGTCTTCTTTATCTCCGCTCTCTGATCTGCCATTACGCCGCCGAGCGACGCCCGCCACCTCCGCCCGCCCGAAATTAATAAAGCCGCGCGTTGGATATTAGCGAGGCAATAAAAGCAGCAGTATTTGATAACGCGGGCGTTATCGCCGGGTGCCGTTATGGCCACAAAGATGGCCGCCGCCGCTTCCTGGCGTCTGCACAAACAGGTTTGAAAGTTGCATCGCAGTCGATGCAAGTGCTTCCATCGCCTGAATCCCTCCGTCCCTCTCAAGCCTTTGCCCCCCCCCTCCTCCTCCCGTCCATTTTTGGCAGTTTTTTTTTTTTTTATTCTTTATTTTTATTTCCATTAATCTTTTTCGAGGGTCTTCTATAATCCGTCTCCCCGGCCGAGAGGTATTCCCCGAGGGTAAATTACTCTGGAGGCCCGCCTGGCCCCGCGCCGCATCAGATTGACCCTCAGCTTGTTTGCCATTTTGTATACCGCACTGTTTATTTAACGAGGAGCAGAGTGAGTGTGATTTCCAGGGACAGGTCCCTGTGATAGTAGCTTTGACACCCTGCCTGAGTAATGACCCTCATTATGGAGCCCCTGACAGCTCCCCGAAAGGCCTGATTTATGAATATGCCGGGACCGCGGCCCCGCCAGCCTCCGCTCGCCAGCCTCCGAGCGCGCTCTCCCCTCCCCTCGGCCGGGGCGGCGGGCGCCGCGCGCCTGCCCCGAGCGTGGGCGTCCGCGCGCGGGCAGCGCCGACACATGCGCTAGACGGTAAATGGCGTATGTATATTTCAAAACCGCCGCAATCCGGAGAACAGCGGGAGAAGGAGCGTCTCCTCCCGCGTCAAAGCGCCAGAACGTGGGATTTTGAGGAATTCAGGAATTGAATTCCTCAAAAGTTGATTTCGCTCTTGGAGTTTGTTTTTTTCCTCAAACGGAGACGTCCCGCCGAGAGATGCCCACCCCCCAACGTCCCGCTTTCATCTCATTGGTCAGCGCTTCATAAAAAATTTCACACGCCTCACCCCTTAAAGATTAACCCTATACATATTAACCCTTCTTAAATATCACACATATCAAAGGGCGGTATAAATAAGTGATGAGGTATATATCTCCACTCCCTCTTTATTTATTTTTTTTTGCTTTCTTCGCCCCAGCTGAATCAATTAAATGTGCAGAGGAGGGAAAGAGGGGTCTCGGGGAGGCTTGGCCCCGGGGCCCGGAGCAGACCAGGCCCGAGTGGATGGGGAGGAGGAGCGAGGAAGAGAGGATTTCAGGAGGACGGCAGGTAGACAAGAGGAGGAGGGCGATGGCAGGAGTTGAGGAGAGGCGGCGTGTATCCAGTGGATATGCATAAACCGGAGATGAAGAGGCGGGCGGGCGGGCGGGCGAGCGAGCGAGCGGGTGAGCGAGCGAGCGGCGGCAGATAAAGCTACACGGGGCTTGTCAGGATCCAGCAGCTCGGCCGGTGATTTATGACGATCCCCAGTCAAGACTTCCCTCCAAATCCTCCATCCCAGCAGCCTTTTGTTCACAGCAGATACCCCCCCCCTCCACCTCCACCCCTCCACCTCCACCCCCCTTCTTTGCCTTCTCCCACACACACACACACACACGAGCTCCGGTCTGACCGCCGCCACTCAGACATGCAGCTGCTCGTGCATGTGAGCGGAGCGAGCGGCAGCCATGCTGGAATTTTAAGACAGGCGTCAATATTCAAGAGCCTGAAAAATAGAAGAGCTGATAACGCAGCTCCTGACTGTGTTTTCCTGCTCGTACACTTTGATTATTCAACACATAAGTGATGGAGCAGGACGCGGCGGCGCACTGCAGATATGAAGTTGTCAGGGTTCGGGTCGGATGGGAAAGTCTGAGTCTGTTTTTTTAGGTAAATCCGTTTCTTATTGAAGTAGCCAGAGCTTTTTGAAACCAGTTTGTTTTTTTGGAACAGATATTTTCATTGTATCAATAGTTTGGTGTTATTTGGATTCTTTGTTTCAGATCCTACAACATGGCACCAAATGGTGCAAAACTGAGGGTAAAGAGCACAAAGCAAAGACCATGTAATGAAAAAGTTAACTTTAATCAAATAAAACATACATTTAACTCAGACATGTTCTGCTTCTTGAGTGCAAAACTCTTACATTCACATAAAGAAAAATAAAAGCCCATGTAACAACAATACAATCAAATCCAGGATCTTCGGTGGAGTTACACCATGTTGGTGGTGTCTATATCTTCAACTTCATATGACCAATGTCTGGTCTTGTTTATTTTCATACTGGTGTGTATCTCAGTTTTGAATACAGTGGATATTTACAGATCTTATCTCTAAAGACAGCTTATATCATGTCAAAACATGTTCAGTTATTAATGGAGCAAATACGACAAATTCACTTATTGATCAAGTATGCCTTTACGATTCCGATGATAATGAATAACGCCAGTGTCGGTGCCTTAATCATGTTAGCGCTCTTCAATCCATGAATCTGATCCAAGAACTCCTCTCAAATGTTTGAAAAGACTTCCATCGAGTTCCAGCATGGTCCAGGTTTTCGTGTTTAAAAACCTCAACACAACTTCCTTTGGAACAAATGATCATCGTCCATATTCCCAGCTTGTCCTCAACAGTCGTTTCAAACCGTGAAACTTGATGAAAACACATCAGTGACACACACTCTGCTCATGCGCCTCCTCAGTTATCATTTAAAGCACATTTCAGATGTTAATCACAGCTCTGCCCCGTGGCACCGCTGCCCCACTGCTTCATTTATTCATGATTTCTTCTTCTTTTTTTCTCTCTCAGCAAACTCAGAACATTATTTTCACTTTCCACTGGACTCCTGACTTTCTGAGCGACTGTCCTTCCCCAAGAAGTCTTTTAGTATTTGCAGCCTCGTGTGTCTGAGAGTACAGAATATTAGGTTTCTAAATCGCTGACAAATTGGCAGTAATTTGCGGCCAAGTTGATTTCTGTGTGACAGGAGATCGGTCACATGCATGCAGGCACATACTCTCTCTCTCGCTCTCTCTCTCGCTCTTTATGCCCTGCATTAAAAAAGCCCTGGATAAAAGGTAAGGAATATGCTTTATTAACTTTAAATATGCATGATGTTTCAGAGGGAAAGTGCAGCACAGCATCAGGAATGTCCAAAAGCTCCACTACTTATTTCTCTCTTTTCCCCCTCAAAAAATTTAAATAATTAAAACCAGAGAGAGAGAGAGAGAGAGAGAGAGAGAGAGAGAGAGATACTCACACTCTCTGCATAAACACGTTTTTATTAGTGACCTCGGACGCCCTGAGACATCAAATCATGAAGTTGCGATGTAGAACTCTCTCCAGAAACAGGTGTGTGTGTGTGTGTGTGTGTGTGTGTGTGTGTCTCTCTGCTGAGAGAGTGGCGATGATTCTTAAGCCGCTCAGACGAGCACTGGAGTGAAGTCCGTGCATCTCTCCCAAATGTTCCGCTGCGTTTTCTGACCGGCGCTGCAGAAAACGCGGGGGGGCGGGGGGGGGGGCAACGGAGACAGAGACGCCAGCAACTTCAGCTGTGTCTGAACCCGACCGCCTCTGTCGGCCCACAACGGCCAAACTGTCCCAGTCGGACCCATAAGCACAGTTCCCATGCCCCACCGACACCAGCAGAATATTGCCCCGACAATTGGACAACATCTTGTACGTCCCGCCCCCTCTAACCCAAACCCAACCGTGGCCTCGATGCACCACGAGTGCTGAAGACCTTTGAGGCAAAACTGCACTGATGTTCAGATCCACATCCTGCCCTCGTCCAGTCAAAGGCAGATATTGACGGT
>JAFBJT010106439.1:2736-77736 GCA_016785325.1 Chascanopsetta lugubris
CATCTCTCTGTGATTTGTTTGTTTTTTGAAATCCAACTAGAATCCGGAGTGATTTCAAAGAGCGAAACTGTGCGAAACAGACTCTGGATGAAGATGGACGTCACCCATCGGTCTCGTATCTCCCCCGACTCCTCCTCCATCCTGCTTCATCCAAAAATGGGCAAAGAGGCGGAGCAAGGGTAGTCAGTCCCAGGTGTCACCCCTTCCTCCTCCTCCTCCTCTTCCTCCTCTTCCTTCTCTTCCTCTTCCTCTTCCTCCTCCTCCTCCTCCTCCTTCTCCTCCTCTTCCTCCTCTTCCTCCTCCTCCTCCTCTTCCTTCTCCTCCTCTTCCTCTTCCTCCTCCTCCTCTTCCCCCTCCTCCTCCTCCCCCTCCTCCTCCTCTTCCTCCCTCTCTCACTAACCCACAGAACTGCAGCTGAATCCTGATGTTGCGTCCTCTCATGTTTGATGCGGTGGAACCATGAATTCACTCTCAGCCCACTCACATGTGATTCATGCTGCCAGTGTTCATGTCAGACATGTGACGATACTGTGCTTTAACAGTCTCCTCTTTTAGATTCATTACAGACGCAGGTGAGTGGACACAGGTGAACAGGAAGTGCACGGCAGAGGACATCCTGTGGACACAGGTGAACAGGAAGTGCACGGCAGAGGACATCCTGTGGGCACAGGTGAACAGGAAGTGTACGGCAGAGGACATCCTGTGGACACAGGTGAACAGGAAGTGCACGGCAGAGGACATCCTGTGGACACAGGTGAACAGGAAGTGCACGGCAGAGGACATCCTGTGGACACAGGTGAACAGGAAGTGCACGGCAGAGGACATCCTGTGGACACAGGTGAACAGGAAGTGCACGGCAGAGGACATCCTGTGGACACAGGTGAACAGGAAGTGCACGGCAGAGGACATCCTGTGGACACAGGTGAACAGGAAGTGCACGGCAGAGGACATCCTGTGGACACAGGTGAACAGGAAGTGCACGGCAGAGGACATCCTGTGGACACAGGTGAACAGGAAGTGCACGGCAGAGGACATCCTGTGGACACAGCTGACCCACATGTCTGCAGGTATAATAAGGCTGAGCTGAGCCAAAGGTTATGGGAACCTAATCTGACACCCAGGCCTGATTAGGAACTGTTAATACACACACTCACACACACACACACACACAGACACACACGCGGACACACGCACACACACAGACACACGCGCGCACACACACACACATTCATCCAGTCTGCCCTGGCGAGTGTCTGGTCTTCTCCTTCTGGATGATGCTGTTATGAGTCTTGGTGTAGACTGATATTTTTTATTTAGTTTTATTTCATTCTCTATCATGATTCTAAAGCATTTTCAAAAAATTCCCAAGAATATTTAAATGAATGGATTTTTTTTTTTTTATTAATATTTCTATCCATTCTTGGTGGATGGTTGGATGGATTGATCATTTGAATAAATAGATACAAATAAAAATATTACCAATGAAGTCCTGATGGAGACAGTGATTCTGATCATCGTCTGGAGTATGACGCCATCTGCTGTTCGTTTAGAGTAGCGCTCACTGAGGATGAGCCACCAAACTCAGCATCCACAGGGGGCATCAAGTGAGAGAGAACACGGATTGCAGAAAGTATAAATTGCATTTTTCAAAACAAAACAAACAATAATTGAGACAGAACCCCCCCTATAATTATAACGCACAAAGAGGTGGTCAGATATTGACACGTGTTACTGTTTTTAAACAGTAATGAAGCAAATGAAGAGATGAAGAACTCTGCTAACTTTTCCACGCATCCTTCGAGTGGGAGTCTTACTTTGAAAATACAGCGCTTGCTGCATCCGGTTTAGCTTGACGTTAGCTCCTGCTGCGTGAGCTGTCAGCCACGTCACCTCCTCTGCCCGGACCCGAGTTACTTTTCCTCGCACTCTCATGTCCACACACAACTCACACTGTGTGAAGAAGGAGAAGAAGAAGATTCAGCGACGCACTTTTGATCGCTTTAATTCAACAGAAGGCCACTTTTCAGCTCCGCAGCCGAGCCGGAAGTGGTGTTAGCACTGAAGCTAGTTTGTTTTTCTTGTGGTTTTTTTTTTGTCGGAGGCAAAGTAACTGTCCTGCCCAGCGGGGACGTGTCAGACCCGAGCGGCTGCTCTTGCTGTTGTTGTTGTTGTTGTATACAACCTTTTGTTGTTGTTGTTGTTGTTGTTGTTGTTGTAACACAACTCGGACAACATGAATATTTTCCGTCTGGCCGGTGACATCTCTCATCTGACGGCGATCATCATCCTGCTCCTGAAGATATGGAGGTCCAAGTCCTGTGCAGGTGAGACCCCTCGTAGAAGTCACTCACCTCAGCTCACTCGGTTGTTGTTTTGTTTACATCTTGTTGTTTATGTTTCGGTGCACGTAAACAATGCATCGCGTGTGTCTGCACGTCACTTGCACACGTACGAGATGAGGTGGTCGCACTGTGCAGGGCTGGAAGCGACGTGGCAACGAGCAATCCGCCGCACGCTCCACCCAGAGCTGACGTTAAAGGTGCAGTGTGTGGGATTTGGGGGCCTCCAGTGGCGAAGTTGCGTGTTGCACGCATCACCTCGCCCTGCTGACGATGCAGGAGAACCTGCGCTAGACTTCAGTTGTCATCGAAGTGCAGAACAGTGTTGGGGTTTGGCTTTGGATGGGCCACCGTGAAAACATGATGGCACAACATGGCCGCCTCCGTAGAGCGGAAATGCTCCTGATATTTGAACGTGACATTTTAAAGGGGGGATTATAAAGTCATGAAATATACAGTAACGTCAATTCAGATTCTCATACACACATTCAAACAGTTTAAAAAAAAAAAAAAAAATTTAACCACCTAAATCCTGCACACTGGACCTTTAAATCAAACACAATCTGCACTTCAATGATGTACTTTCGTCCGTTTCTCTTCTCACTTGGTTTCCAGGCATCTCCGGAAAGTCCCAGGTGCTGTTTGCGCTTGTTTTCACCACCAGGTACCTGGACCTGTTCACCGTCTTCATTTCCCCCTACAACACCGTCATGAAGGTGAGTGTGGAGACCGGAGACCCGAGTCACGAGACGGCTCACGCTCCACCCTCGAGCGTGGGTTTCCTGTTTGTTGATTTTAATATTGGACCGCGTCCTCAGGTGGTGTACCTGGCCATGTCCTACGCGACCGTGTACCTGATCTACATGCGCTTCAGAAACACCTTCGACTCGGACAACGACACCTTCCGCGTGGAGTTCCTGCTGGTGCCCGTCATCGGACTGTCCTTCCTGGAGAACTACAACTTCACTCCCATGGAGGTAAACAAACGCCTCGGCCCTCCGACCGCGGAGGAGAACCTACCTGTCCACGCTGGGCTACTGGAAAAACATGGCGGCCCCCCCCAGAGAGGCATTTGCATAATAATGAAAATGTCGGGTCGGTCACTGTTTTGTAATATTTCCAGAAGTGACAAACGTGACTGAAATCTGACGCACTGCACCTTTAAATCAAGTTTGACTTCTTCATAATAATAATAATAATAGTAATAATAGTCATAATAACAACGCACATCCTGGTGGCTCCGCCCCCAGATCCTCTGGACCTTCTCCATCTTCCTGGAGGCGGTGGCCATCATGCCCCAGCTCTTCATGATCACCAAGACCGGGGAGGCGGAGTCTATCACCACCCACTACCTGTTCTTCCTGGGCCTGTACCGGGCGCTCTACATCGCCAACTGGGTGTGGCGCTACCACACGGAGGGCTTCTTCGACCAGATCGCCGTGGTGTCCGGCGTGGTGCAGACCATCTTCTACTGTGACTTCTTCTACCTTTACGTCACGAGGGGTGAGCGACCGTCACCTCCGACTGAAATATGCAAATGAGCCGCTGCATTTCCCTTCGGCACCGATCCTGGTTCCCAGGGTCTTTTAGTTCAGGTGCCCTCTTTCAATTTGTTTTTTATTCAATTAGCAAAAAGGGGGCGGAGCTGTGCTCTCTGCTCCCCCCCCCCCCCCCTGTGGCCCCCCCCGTCAGTGGGAGGAGTTTAATTGTGGTTTCCTGCTCGTCCACTCGGTGGAGGGCGTGGCGTCCCTCTCTTCTCCGCGCTCCTTCAATCAAACAGTTTGACTCCAGTGAGGCGAGAGAGAGAGAGAGAGAGAGAGAGAGAGAGAGAGAGAGAGAGAGAGAGAGTGTGTGTGGTGTTTGTTCAGCTGGGCAAACCGGGGACAGAGGAGGAGGAAGGTCATGCTGGTTCTCAAATCAAACATCCTGATTGTCTTTTCTCTCTCTCACACTTTTTCTCTCTGTGTCTCTCTCTTCCTCTCTCTCTCTCTCTCTCTCTCTCTCTCTCTCTCAGTTCTCAGAGGCAGAGGGAAGATGAGTCTGCCGATGCCGGTGTAGAGCATCAGACGTCAGCGCTTCTTCATCCACCCACAGAATGAAAGTGCCTGCAGGTCATGGTTCCATGTTTTCAACAGCTCTCCCCTCTCTCTCTCTCTCTCTCTCTCTCTCTCTCTCTCTCCCTCTCTCTCTCTCTCTCTCTCTCTCTCTCTGTATGATTCGCACTGTAGCAGCAGCTCCAGTGTTTCCTTCTTCCACCAAGTGTCTTCCTCTTTTGTATTGATTGTATCATGACTCAGCACTTTCTCAGGAAGTGCAAACACAGTTTCCCTTCTGTCTTAAATGTTTAAAATAATCATTTCAGACTTTTTTTTTTACGGGAAAAGAAAAGGGCTTTTTTCTTCTTTTTTTTTTAGAAATTTCCTAAATATCTTTGAAATCGTACAAAGGCTACAAAAGCAGTCCAGTTGTACTTTGGACTCTTGACTAAGAACTTTATAAAAGGAACCAAAGTTGGAAGAGAACCCCATTTGTTTGGTCTCTGCTGAGCGTCGCTACTCGTTGTTGTTGTTGTTGTTGTTGTTGTTGTTGTTGTGTCCGAGGTGAAAATGGGATTAAAAAGTGTTGAATTTCTGTAAAAGTTTTATAAAAGTTGGTTTACGCTTGTAAACATGTTACTGCAGCAGAGATGAACCGCACATTGTTTTTACGACTTTTATTACAACATGTGACTTCAGCCGACTCACAGCTGTGATGGTGTGGTCTGTGTAACCCCGCCCCCCCCACACACACACACACACACACACACATTTACACAAACACACACACACGCAAACGTATGCAGACATGCATTAAAGGTCCGGTGTATGAACAAGAATCATCATCCTGATGTGAAGTGTGTTTAATCAGCGAAATATCTAAATGGTGTGACGATGGGGGCGGCCATGTTGCACCACCATGATTTTACAGTGGCCCAGAATGGACAAACTAAACACATTTGAGTTTTCAAAAACCACATTAGATCGATACTTGAATTGTCCCGGTGTGGGGGAAAGGTTCTGCTGCACGTGTGGAAGTGAAGTGTGAGCTGCAAGGTGTCAGCTGCAGTCTGCCACTTCACCACTAGTTGTCACCGAGTCGTGCGCGCTGCACCTTTAAGGGTGGTGTTAAAGTGCGGCTGCGTTAAGTCCGCCTCGTCGCTCAGTGCAGAAAGGTCTTGCGGTGTTTGTACAGCACCTTACTCCCCTCCCTCACGGCCCCGCCCACCGCCTTCGCCGCCGAGCCAATGGAGAGCGGCGACGCCGCCAGAGCCGCCGCCCTCTCCATCACCTTCACCTTGCTCACGGCCGTGCCCTTCCCTCCATCCTTCCCCGTGAGCCCCGCCCCCTCCGCCGCGCCTTTCCCCAGCGCCGTCACCAGCTCGCGCCAGAACAGATGCTCCGCCCTCCTCCTGGCCTCCTCCCCCTCCTCCCTCCTCCGCCCTGACTCCGCCTCCTGCACCCCTGCGTCCAGCCTCTCGGGAGACTCCCCGTCCCGTCCTCCCAGAATCCTCTCCTTGGCCTCCTCCATCGCCCGCTCCGCCTTCCTCAGCATCTCGTTGCCGTAGCAACCGCCCCCGTTGTCGTCCACCATCTTCCTCACCTTCTCCAGCAGCTGCGCCACCTGCCGGTCGCTCTCCTCCTGTTTCCTGCCGTTCTCCATGATGTGATACCCTCCGTGGCAGCCGGCCACAAACTCCAGCAGCTCCTCGCTCCCCTGCAGATAGTCCTGGATGCTGGTCCCCTGAAGCTGATCCCCGCAGGTGAATATCACCAGGGTGAACCTGCAGGCCCCGCCCCCTAACGTGGCCTTGATCCACTCCAGCGTGTCCCGCTCCTCCTGGGTGAACCTGCCGGGGCGCAGGGTCACCAGGAAGGCGTGGGGACCCGGGTGGGACATGTCCACGCTGCGTCCCACCTCCGCCATCACGTCCCGGGACTGGAGCCGCGTGTGGAAGAATCCCGGCGTGTCCACCACCGAGACGCGGCGTCCGTCCACGCTCCCGGTCCGTCCCTCGCATCGCGTGGTCACGGACGACGGGGACGCGGCGGCGGCGAAGGCCGTCCGGCCCAGGATGGCGTTTCCGGTGGAGCTCCTTCCTGTTCCGCTCCTCCCCAGGAGAACCAGCCGCAGGGGTTCATCCCCCCTGGTCCGAGCCGGTGCCTCAGAGACTGCGGAACAAGAGTTCACGTCATTTTCTCGGCTCGAGCGAAATCACCTCAGCATTTGGTTTGGCGGCGGTTTGGCGTCACGTGATATTTTTCACATGCTCCGTTATCGTCGGCCTCCTTTGTTCGCGTTGTGAACAAAGCATCTGACGGACGCCTCGAGAGAAACTCCCCAAATTTGGTTCCAACATTCACTTCAAGTCGAGAATGAACCCGTTTGGTTTTCGGCGCTGAAAGTCAACGGTCAACAGAGTTGTCTACGTTTATAAACTACGTTACGCGCAACAATGCTACGCACGATGTGTTTGGTGACACTTTCTGTACAGTCCATGCCTTTAACGTGTTTTTACGCGATATAAACGTACCACTAACGCATTTATGATGCACAAGCGATGCTCTATAATAACAGTTCAATCCTTCATCATCAGTAATACTGCTTTATACACATAATTACACGTCACTGTGATGCAACGGAAACATTTATATGTGCATATAATTCAAACCAGTCATGAATATTCAGAATGTTTCATCACAACAATGATGGCAGAGGACTTTAAATGTAATTAAATACACTTTTGTCAATTACTCGCGATCAGATGTGTTTCACTGTGGTTGTAAGAGTTAAAGGTCATTCATTCATGAGTCAAGTTATTCATCCGTTATTTACTGAGTTGAAAGTGACGAAATGGGACCAACCGTCATGTATTTGAACGAATATCATCACAAAATGCAAACTATTCATCACATTTGCACATCATGACCCAATGATCATATTGTGGCCCGTAGAGCATCAACATGACTCAGCATTATTTTCCTCCAGCAGTGTGAAGGGTCCGTGGAGCCCGTCAGGGAAACAGGACGATGCAGGTTTAATAGGGGGTCGTTCCGATGGATCCGTGAATCCACGTACCTTCACGTGACGCAGCGTTTTCAGACGATGCCATTTCACCACAGGAAGAGGAATAAAAAAAAACAAACACAAAGACTAAACTCTGATTGAAAGAAAAGAAGTTAAAGTGTTCAGCGTCCCTCACCTTCTCTCGGATTCACCTTTCTCTTTTTAAACTCTCCTTAAATCTCTTTCCATCAAACAACAGGAAGCTGCAGCGCTGCAGACCTGTGCTCCACACTGCCCCCGGAGCCCAAAACCTGGAATTACATCACTTGAAATGATGACGTAAAAGAGGGTTTCCATGGAGAGCGATCTCTACATCCCATAATAACCTTGCACTGTCATGCTAATGCAGTTAGTAACAATCAATAACACTACAGTAAAAATCTTAAGAGTCTAAGATCAGATATCTGAGTAAAAATGGCACTATAATGAAAAAAAAATTGCAATTGCACTTTCGACGCTGACCACTGGAGGGCAGTGTAAGCCTGTTATTAAATGGATGCCTCATATTACAGTCTGTCACTGGCAGAGATAAGACATACAGTAAATACGTATATGATATACATATATATATATATATATATATATATATCATATATATATGGAATTTATGAATAATTTATATTGTACTTTGCAATAAAAAATCAGTGAAGAGTGGATTTTGTGACTATAATTCATGTGTTCATTCCAAACTTCACACAGCCGAACCGTGCAGTTTATATCGTAGTGACTTTTCAAGTTCTAAAAACTGTAACTAGAACGTTCGCCTGTGATGATCAGAGCAGATCAAAGGAAACCACACAAATGATGAGCGCAGAAGTGACGAGTCATGGTTGGACTTCGCCTCCCGTGCGCGTGACGAGCTCAGCTGTTACATCACACCTGTCTCACACCTGTCTCACACCTGTCCCACACCTGTCCCACACCTGTCCCACACCTGTCCCACACCTGTCTCACACCTGTGCCCCTCACAAACACTCCCCACTGTTCCAAAGTAAAATCAGAAACTAGAAGAGAAACCAGGAAAAGCTCAAAAACAGTGAAACTCCGCAGCTGCGAACCGTTTCCTCTCCACGCCCTCTAGTGGGTCAGCGGCGTCACTGCAGATCAGTTCTCGTGAGCGCGTAGCGTCGGCGCCGTTCACTTCCTGTTCACGGGTTTTTCAAACCAAGAACCTCCCGGTGTGGACGAGGCCTCGTCGTCGACAATCCAGAAAAGCTCCGGTGACGCCGATCCACGATCAAATCGGTTCCAAACTTGAACCGAAGGAATGTTCCGTCTCCACGTCCCTGGGGGCTCTGACGTGGAGTGGACATCAGGAGGAGCTGTCGCAGGGTCTGTCCCACGCCACCAGGCTCCTCCCCGGGACGCCGGCTCCTCTGCCGGCCGCCGGCTGAGTCTCCGCCTCCTCCGCCGCAAAGTTCAGAACCGAGCCGTCGCCGTCGCCGGCGGCGGCGGGGGCGGCGCTGGCGGCGCTGAGCGTGGAGCTGGAACCCAGCTCGTCGGGCCGGCGCGGCGCCGCCCCGCCGCTCTCGCACAGCAGGTTGTGCTGCGACACGCTCCCGGCGCCGCTGATCAGGCCCGAGTGGCCCAGGTCGAACAGCGCGTTGTTCTCGTCGATCCCGAGTCCGAAGCTCTCCAGCACGTCCATGACCGACGGCGTGGGCGGCCCGCTGGTACACTGGAAAGAGTGATTCAATATTGTTTCGGTTTATAATCATGTTGATCACCAGTGCAGCACCTGTTTTCTCCATTTAAAGGTGCAGTGTGTGATATTTTGGTCATATTCACCTCTTAAAATATTACAAAATTACATACTGACATTTTCATGAATTTAATCATCTGTGTTCATTTTTTTCCCATTACCCTAAAATGAGCCCATTAATATATATTTACATGCGGAGTGGGTCCTCTCTTCGGGGGCCGCCATGTTTTATTGTAGTAAAAGTGGACGTACTAAACATCTTTTGAGTTTGAATGACAACTGAAGTCGACCATGGGTTCACCTGCATGCTCTGAAGGGTGAGGGTGAGGTGATGGATACAACATGCAACTTCACCAGTAGATGCCACACACTGCACCTTTAATAAAAATATACTCAAATAGTGTATATCAATTGTCCTACTGCATATGTTCCTGTATATGCTCCATGTCCCTCTCAAGTCCCAGAGTGTTATACAACCTGGTTGTAAATCATCATGAGCCAAGGGTTACTCACTGTTACTGTACTGACTAGCATACAATAACAATGGAGATGACGAATGGGCACCATGAATCCGAAGTCACGCACTGAAATATCAGAGTACTTTTAAAAAACTTGTAAGTTTTATTTAATTTTATTTATTTAATTTCATAAAAATCACAAGAAACAAAAAGTACATTGTAAAAAGCTCAACAATTTAAGATACAATCTGTTAGATTCAGTGACATTAAGTAACAATGGTGGTGTGGCAGCCACCCATCACTGCAATACAATGTTAAAGTTACAATTTAATAAGCAATTTAATCTTCACACTTGAATGTTTTAATTCTAGGATTAAATATGATATTTTAGATCTAATTAATATCTTCACCATCAGCATTGTCAATCACACTACATGCAGTATCTATGCAGTGATGTACTTTAAGTGGAATTAACATTAAACTACTTTCTAAATTTAGACCAGATTGACTTTCCATTGAGGTAGCCATCCGGGGTCACAAGCAATTGGCAGGTATTAACATATTAATAATGTGCCGCTCTACATATAAATAGGCCTGATGGAGAACTCAATTCTCTCACCGGTTAAAGGTCAGGCACACGGCAACTTGTCTGGGTTGACATATAGCAGACAGAATACCAAACAGGCCGAGAAAATGGCTACTGTCTGACATGCCATAAAACAGATTTGCAGTCTTTTTGTAGTGCGTCAGACGTAGCATGTGTTGTTGAATGCTTAAATGTGTCTATTTACATGTCTGTGACACTGTCTCTGGTCTGAGCGGGTATTTCATGCCCTGCCTCCATTGAAGCAGAGGCATGAAATACATTTTACAGGAGCTTCGGCTAATCCTCAGCCGGCTGATTAGGAGCTCAAAAGGGAGTAATTCACCAGATAATGAATTCTGCTCGATAAAATGTTCCGCAAATGTCAATGATGACGCATAATTCCCCCAATAACTGTCACATTCTTCCTGTCCTTTCTCGGCCTTTGTGGATTTCAAGTTGTCTTCTTCTATTTCAGAAAAAAATGGCAACCTCTGCCAGTTGTATGACGGACATCAATGCTACAAACACTCTTCAGGCATGTCTTTTTAATGCTCTTAACTAAATTTGAGAAACATATTCATTACGACATGAGACATGTTTATTCAAAATGTAAACATTGGTTTGAACTATGCAACAAAAGTTCATATCTGATTGTTAATGACCCAAATAAATGAAAAATATGCAGCTCTGAAGCGCAACAGGTTGTCTGAAGTCATTGCTGTGTGATCCACAAGAGGGTGTTTTGATTGCGTTTAGAATATTTCATTATTTCCTCCTACTCATTGGAAGTGGCATGGAGCTAATCATGACACCCAAGAAACGTGGAAGGTGGAACTATTTTGAGTTTGTCAATTTTGCATTGCCACAACTACAAGAAACGAATAGACCATTTGTTAATTTCGTACAAATCAACTGCAGATTAACAAATCTGTAAACTAGTTTCCCCCTAATTTAGATGGCACCACAGATTGGCAGCACTGGTGGGTTAATGAAAATCCTGGGGGCTAGCTTGTGTGTGCAGGGGTTGCCCCAACATCAGATAATCTCCAACATATGGCGCCTCACATGAAATTTATTGGAACTTCATTTTTGGAAAGCGAGTCAGCCCAGCTAAGATTCAACAGACTGTGCGAAGGGGGGGGGGGGTCTTGGTTTAGGCAGCTATCACTGCAAAACACAAGGGAACCTTCCCCAATTGTCTGTCTGAGGCGCAGCACTCAGGTGGCAACGTAACAGTAGCTATTGTGTGCCAGCGCTGATATGGACACTCCATAATAGAGTGGCAATGCAGTGGAAGGTTGTGGCGCCGCGGGCCTGTCAGCTCAGTGAGTTGGTACGGCATCGGACGGGCAGATGTGACATTTAGCTGCCCGTCGCCAGGCTGGTCCCTGCTTTGAGCTAATGACATCTCGTCGGAGAGAAGCTCCGCATGCCCACTGTCACACGTGACCTTTCACATTTATGTCACAATATTTGTCATTGTCATTTATCACCGGCTCTTGTTGATGAATTTCCCTGCTCTCCCGTGGCCAAAAGTCCTTCATCTCTTCACCGTAGGTTTGGAATCGATATGGAAATGTCGTCTCCTGCCGTTTCTTGGCTGTGCATGTGTTTTGGCGTTGTACTGCAGGCAGCACAATACGAGTTGAATTTTAATCAGCACCTCATAGTTAAACAAACAGCGGCAATACAAAGGCTAATAAGGTGGTGTAGGGATTCAAAAAAACGGGGAGAAAACGAAAACGTCTACTCGCCTCACTCTGGAATTTCTGTATCAACAACAAACCCTGAACAATACTAGCGAGTGATTGCCGTGTGTTGCACAAATGTAAGAATGGGTCATTATCTCAATTGTGTCAGTTTATCAAGAAACCTTAGATACTGTTGGTTAAACTGGCCTATTTAACTGGAGGTATTGGTTCTTTTTCTGCTGTCGCTGTGTGACAAGTAGATTCGATTTGACATCTCACTGTCAAGTGCAGTGACAGTGAAGTAAGTGCCCCTGCACAGGGTATGGATGCAAGGATGACACCACAATGGGAGCCAACCAAGAAACCATCTAATTTGTGAGCACAGTGCCAAGAGTTGGGAATTGTGGACTGTTTGAAAATCAGAGGGGGAATGGTTGTGGAAACCTCAAGCTCAAAGCTGATCCCAAATGGACTGTCTTGGCTGTCACCATCAGTTATCCATTCCATATTTCCCCATATGTATCTTGCTCTATAATATCTCTCTAAGGTTGAAAGTGTAGAAGAATTCTAGGAGTCCTATTAGGCTACTTTTCACCAATGCCAATCAGTTCGACCATTTTGTCCCAAATGAGAATTAAAGTCTGTCTTCATGAATGTTACTTACAATTAGAGACATCTGTAGTCTTGTCAGTTACTGTGAATTCATTACAGGGGAAAGCAAATGACCCTATAATGTTCAGTCAAAGAGCTGGTCTGGTCACCCTGTAATACCACTTTTTTTGCCACTAGAGTGAGTCATGAGCCAGGTGGTTGCATGGATCACAGATATTTAGTTTGAAAGCGAGGTTAGCTGGGACTTTGTGCACAAATTGGATTTGTTGAAATGCATGTGGTAAACAAATGGATATGAGTGAGTGGGTAAGGGTTAGGGTAAAACATATAACACATTTTTAAAAAGAATTTAAATAATTAAAAAAATAGAAATAAAATAAAATATTTGTCTATCTCAATGTAAACAATTCTGTTCCAATGTAAAAATAGATTCCTTCAAAAATGTTTCTACAAATGAGGCCCTGTGCCCCCTCGGATCACAGCACTAGAGGATGAGTTACTGATTTGCTGCCTAGGATGTTTAGAGGGAGAGGGGGGGGGGGGGGGGGGGGGGGAGGTTGGGGGGGGGGGGGGGGGGTAGTGGCGATGCTATTTTCAGAACAAAGTTTCGTTGCAGAGGCAGAGAAAGGAACTCGACAAGCCGCCGGGTGGCTTTGAATCAGATTCACGCTGTGCTATCAGTAAAGTCAAGCAGCTCATTATGACATGGAGTGCATATTAAAGGAGGATTATATCCAGTTGAAAGTGGGCTCACATGCTAATCCCCTTCAACAGGTGCAGAAGTGTTGATTACAGGGGTGCCACGAGTGGCTCAAAGAGTGTTTCCTCGCTGCTGCCGCTGCAGATAAGAAACCAAAAAATCTTTGATCTTTATATTTAGACATTTATTTCTTTTAAAAAACACAATGTAACCATGACATGTTGTTTTGCATAACACAATATATCCTCTAAACCACCGTCTCTTTACAGTGTTTGAAAAACGCCAAAAGGAAATGTGCCTCTGATGTACTTGCAGAATGACAAAACTGGGCTCATGTTTTTTTTTTTTTTACTGCTTGAAATAGCACAAAGCAGCAGCTTCTTAAGCATATTAGTGACAATATTGCTTAGTCAGGTTAGTCCTGTGTGATTAGCTTTTAAATAGAGAGTAAATTTGGGATTTTTTTAGCGACAGATTACTGAAGTATATGAACTCCTTAATTAACTGACAAGATTAAAACAAACTGTTTCATGGACTAATATCAACAACATCTGTGTAAAAATATAGATTTACATTTAGACACTTAGGTATATGAATAAAAGAACACACTGAATCCTCAGATTCCAAGACCCCTGGTCTGTATAGATATCAGTTACAAAAATAACCTAAAGGTGCATGAATTAAATACTAAATATGGGATATGAAAATATTTCTAAATTGCCAAACATTATCAAAGCCTTTTTTTTGGCATAAATTCAGTTTTAAAAGCTGAACCAGAAATGTGTATTGTGTCCATTGTGGGTATGCATCATTATCATGTAGTAATTACACTGGCCGCAGGAGCTACATGGAAACCTTTCCAAGAAAAGGAGGCACAAGCTCAACAAGGGCAAGTCTCCTCAGCCTCTGGTTGTCATGGAAACGTTTCAGACATGAGGATGGAGAGGGATGCACTTGATCAGTCTGATTTTACTGTGTGTTCCTTTTTTGTAACCCCCATGTTACCAATAGACGCATTGGTGTTGTGAAGCATAGCTATCACAATGTTGTGCAGTGTGCACATTGTAAAACTTTTTTAATTTTGTTTTTTTAATTTGATATTTCAATGAAATTCCACTCCATGCCACATTGGGTTTTAAAGCATGATAGAAACCCAGCAAGTCCCAGCAAGTCAGTCCTCCCTCCCAACTATTAAACAATTGCATAGTAATCTAATTGACAAATACAATTAAATCAGGCTGATAGACTAACACGGAACTTGAATATATTATTTTAAAAGTGCATTAGGCATTTTATGTCACCTTCCCAGAGTTACCTCTATTAGCCAGGGTTAGGGAAACTTAAAGGGGCAGTGTGTAAGATTTTGATCATTGTTGTCGCTTCTAAAAATATTACAAAACAATTACATACTGACATTTTCATGAATTTAAAATCACGTAAATGTTTTTTTCCCCCATCACCCTAAAATGAGCCCATTAATGTATATTTACATGAGAAGTGGGTCCTCTCAATGGAGGCCGCCATGTTTTTACAGTAGTAAAAGTGGATGCACTAAACATCTTTTGAGTTTTAAAGACAACTGAAGTCAACCACAGGTTCTCCTGCATGTTCTGCATGAGGGCGAGGTGATGGATACAACACGCAACTTCACCCCGAGATGCCACCAAATCTTACACACTGCACCTTTAAGCAATTAGGCAGTATCATCCCTAGGAAACTCTGAAACCTCTATCCGTAGTGTTCAGACATACCCAGGTGTTGTCAGCCAGGTAAACACACACACACCTCCAGCAGAACCACCTTGTCTGCTTTCTATGGCATCACAGTCGAATTGTATGGGTGCCCCTCCCTCTCAACTCTTCCAGCCACGTTATCTCACTTTGGACAGCTGGGCCAACGGCACTGTGGTTGCCATGGAAACATGCTGAATTTCTGACAGAGAGTAATAAGATGCAGTTTTTTTTTTTTTTACCATAGGAAGTCTCAGAGAAAAGAGGGAAACAATGGAAGGAATGTGTGAGGGGCAGTTTTCCTCTTACAATAGTAACAACTGCCACTTGTGTTTGAAAAATGTCCTGCAACTATAAACCTTGCGGAACCTAGGGTAACTCTTCTATATTGTTTGTTTAACCATCGACTTGTTTGAAAAGTGCCATAATGCACTTTGCCCTTTTATTACAAATATAAAATATACAAAGAATAGCAAAATAAAGGCTCATAATTCCTCGTTGCTTTGAACTCCAACATAACTTTTCCTTCATGCCAGTCATTTACAAATTCATGAAAATGTCAGTATGTCATTGTTTTGTGATATTCTGTGACAAAAATGACAAAAAATGTACACACTGCAACTTTAATAGAACATCATAGCATATGGATCAGTTGACCCCATTCAGGTCTATGGAAGTTGCTATGCTGAAAAAGTTTCGGACTTGCGGGTTTAGTTCCAGGTTATGCAGCCTATTGAGCATGTGCAGTAGTGTCGATCCCATAATGCACGAGGGCTGCGACAACAACCTGCCGCAATTGCAGCCAATCAGGGCTCGAGCACAGCCAGGACGTCATATATTAAAAATATAGAACACAAAGACCACCATGTCAAGGTGTCTGACTTTTGTGGTCAATGGGCTTTGCAGTCTGTTTGGCCGCATGGGGATTTTCTGTTGCAATACCACGTGTGGCCACTGGGGAAGATTTGCTGCAAGTGGGAATAGAGGGGCTGTATCCAGTTCTATTGATACATCCATGAGTCAAACTTGTTATATTTCCAAGTACTTTTGGCAAAAATATTTCAGTGAAAATAAAGAAAGTTTGACTACAATGTACTGAACCGCTGCCGACTCCCTTCGTTTCTTACATTTGTCTCTTTTCAGGCATGAACGATGCCGAGGGTGTCTGCAGAAGTGGGTCTGGAAATTGCCTTTCAGACATGATCTACAGGGGATTCTCCACTCGAAAGACTTACTCACTTCAGTGGAGACATCTCCAGGGCATTGGAGGGAAGGGTGGCACTGAGGGCAAAGGTAGGATACAATGTCACTTGTTGTTTTAAGACGTCATGTCACCACTATAGTTCTGATCCTTAAAGGTGCAGTGTGTAAGCTGTCATTTTTTGTCACTTCTGAAAATATTACAAAACAGTTATATACTGACATCTTCATCATCATTTTCCTTTACCCTTAGATGAGGCCACTAATGTATATCTACATGAGTCTCTATGGATTCCGCCGTTGTTTTTACAGTAGTAAAAGTGGACGTATTAAACCACTTTTGAGTTTCAATGACAACTGAAGTTGACCATAGGTTCTCCTGCATGTTCAGAAGAGTGAGGGTGAGGCGATGGATACAGCATGCAACTTCACCTTTAGATGTCACCAAATCTTCCGCACCGCACCTTTAAATAAAGGCGCATTGGTCATGTCTCTTTGCCCTACTCTAAGCTGGGGCTGAGCGCGTTAGCGCGAGTGACTGTGCACCCTGTGTGTTTAATTAATGTTGTGGATACAGGCCAGGTTGTGAGACATATTAATGGCTTTGTTCAGGTCCAGATTTAATTTAGAGATAGGTGTTGGAAGTGGGTCAGCCGTGGCGCGGGGGAGCTCTGCAGGTGTGGGTTTGCAAAATTGAATCAGTGCAGGACTCCGGTGTGGTAGCGCAATCAATCAATAGTATATTATACTCCAAAGTCAAATCCCGATAATGTAAACATAGCCAGTGCAATGTAATCGTTGTAGTGTAACGTCGACGTCACGTCCATTTGTTGGCTGAGCCCTTCGCATCCTGTCACATGTGATCTGGTGTGACTTCCCCCAGATGTGCCTGACAGCTGCCTGAGATCTTTCATTAGGAAACGTGGTGGCGCAGGTGTCTGCCTCCTTCTCCGATTCATCCTGGTAATAAGATCTCTGACTTGCGGCTATTTCCAGACTAATTGATGTCTGCAAAGCAAAACCTGTCCAGGTCCCTGGAATAGAAACCTACTTCCCGCCCACTCATCTCGCAAGGAATCCAAAGTGGCATTTGTCCAGCGGCTGCATCTCTGCTGTCTGCACGGGCACGAGCGTGTGACACTGGTAGATGTAGAGTTGTGAAAGGTTATGCTTAGTCATGTCACACCGAAAGGCCTCCTCCAGCTCCGACGGATGAAGCACAATAGGAAGTGTGGTGTCATACAAACTTTGGTTTTGGTCTCAATCAGTCACATTGGCAATTATTTTTTTCGGATTCATTTTTCTCTTATTTTTGTTTTATTGACGTTTGAAATGACACTTAATTAAGGGTGTGGCCTCTTGACTGACACCCGAGCTGATGAGGTGACGGCACCACAAGGCGACCCACAGCTCTGTGTGTGTTCCGCCTCTTTGCCTGTTTTTGAATGAACCGGGAACCAGGAGGTGTTAGGATTTGGCAAGATGGCCGCCAAGGGATTCGCCCGCAATTTGCCTCAAAACCACTCCGCTGAAACCAACGGGTGACATCACGGACGCTACGTTCATCTTTACATGCAGGTCTACGTGTCACACGGCGTCACTATGAACAACCATGTTTGGACAGTTCCCGAGTCGCTCCTTTTGCTCTTTTAGGTAGAACCCAAAGGAAACCACCTATGAAATTGCAGTGACAACCTGCCGCGGAGTGTATCCGTCTCTCCTCTTAAAGGCTTGAGTGTGAAAACACATGAAAGAGTGCCGGGGGAGCAAAGGTGAGCCGGTTAACAAGAGGCTCAGCTGACCCTGCCTGCTGCCACTTCGGGCGATGTTCTCTCATCCCTGACTCTAACCTCCGCCCCTGTCGATCTCTGATCCCCGATGCTTTGTTCTCTCATCTCCTCCTCCCAGAGTCATAATGGTCAACGCTCGTTTTAGTCTTGTAGAGCTTAAAATAGCCAACAATTGTGTGTGTGTGTGTTCTTGTACTCGTGTCCTTATGAGGACCACAGTGAGAGTGAAGACTTTCACTTCTTTCGTGTGCTTTGTGTGAGTTATGACATGGTTAGGGTTTGGGTTAAAGGTGCAGTTTGTAAGATTTGGTGCCATCTAATGGTGAAGTTGCGTGTTGTATCCATCACCTCACCCTCACCCTTCTGAGCATGCAGGAGAACCTATGCAGGTAGCCCTCAGTTGTCATTGAAAATCATAATATGTTTAGCATGTCCACTCTGGGCTTCTGTAAAGACATGGTAGCCCTTGTAGAGAGGATCCGCTCCACATGTAAATATACATTGACATTTGAGGCAAATGGGAGCGAAAATACATTTAATCATGAGAATGTAATTGTTTTGTTATATTTTTTCTACCATTAGAAGTGACAAAAATGAACAAAATCTTACAGACTGCACTTTTAAGGTTAGGGTTAAGAAGGGTAGGGTAAGGAAATTGGGGTAGCATTATGTCAGTGAGTGTCCTCAGTAATATAGAAGAACAAACGTGTGTGTGTGTGTGTGTGTGTGTGTGTGTGTGTGTGTGAGTGTGTGTGTGGATGGTCCTGGTTTTGCGTCAGCCCTACCATGGCAACCAGGCTTTGCTGGTTAGCGTCTCCCCTCCCTCCCTCCCTCCTCCCCCTCTTCTTCTTTATCGTCCTCCTATTCTTCTTCTTCTTCCTCTTCCTCTAACATTTCCTTTCATTAGCATCAAAACAAGTGTGGTCCGCACAGATCCTGCTAATTGCATTCTGTTTGTGGTGTGTTACATAATAATAATCAAGCGACCCTAACATGCAGATTGAAGAAGTAAACATGCACACACGGGAGGGGGGGGGGGTGGCAGAGACTCTTTACCCATTGTTGTCTCTTCCTCTGTTCAAAGCGGCTCTATTTACAAACGGCTGTCAGTCGTGACAGATGGGGGCTAATTAAGGTTGTGTGTAATTGTAAGTCACCACAGACGCCGATACTGTGCTTTTAATCATGAGAAGGGCAGAAATGGTGTATTCATATCAGCTCTGTGACAAGTGTTCCAACATCTACTGATGTAATTCTGCCGAGACTCGCCCTGTGGAACATGAACTAAGCGTCTGATGGACGTTGGTACCATCAACGACGCACTCGGAGTGGATGTGACAAGCGTGAAGCTCAACGAATCCCAATTCTTTATCTGCCATTTCTGTTTCATCAAACCTGCAGTAGCTAATTTCCTCAGACACAACGGAGAAGCTCAGTCGCAGCCACCCCAACATTGACATATTATTATTGTTACTGTTACCCGTGCGATTCAAGTGGTCTGTATAAGAGTCAGTTTTCTCTCAACCCTAATTCGAAGGATGCTCAGAGAGCGTTCAGACCTCTGCCAAAGCCCAATAATCCTCTTATAGGTCTGGGTACATGGAATTATTATAAGAACTGGATATAGTGTCTCTCCTGTGAAAGCTGCTCATTGGGTAATGAAGCACAATAATGTTTCTATATTACATCTTTCTGTAGCTCGGCGCAGGCATGCTGGTTTCATATTCCAACCATTCATAAATATGTATGGAAATATGTTATAGGTGACTTTTTAACTGGGAAATAATTCAATGTAAAATGGAAATAATTGTTCTGGGTCGTCAATGAACCAAAGAAATACATCCATTGGTGAGTACGCAAATTGTTTGCCAGTCAGGCATTGGCTTCCAAACTGCTGGTCCCCTGGATTACCTCACAAATTTTAATTACGGATCTTTATCTTAGCAGCCATGTTGACACGAAACAGCAGTTAACACAGGTGTTACTACTGGTGTTAATTAATCAGTCTCATTTACTGTGATTTGTAACACCTGTATTTGCCTTTGCATTACTTTTACATTTACTATTTTCAAATGGCTGCTGTGGAAAAAAGTCTCATATTTAATATTATAATGTGACTTAACCACAAAATAGGTATAATACAAGTGATTCTAATTAATCTAATGTTGAAAAGTGTCAAAAGATGGCTCTGTAAAAGGGCTGCTGGTGCTATGATGGCATACACAGGTGGAGAAGGTCAGGCTGTCACCTTGATAAATTACAAATTAATGTCTTCTGGTTCTGCCTGTATGAAGCATCAAGAGTCCCAAATGTACTCAACAGTCCCTGATGTGTCTGCGAGGTGTTTACCAATGAAAATAACGGTTAGTTTTTATCTTTGTAATTCAAAGGTGGTTTCTTTCGTTGAAATATAAATTACGTTTTTATGAGTGTGTAATTACCTGCATCTGTTGCTGGAGGCTGCCACTATATTCTTTATAGACACCTATATATATATAAACACCTTTTGGGTTTTAATGGTAATTGAAGGCTGCAGTAGAGTCTCCTGCTTGAGGTGTGGGGTATTCATCTGCTGTAAACAGTCACCTCTAGATGTCACTAAATTCAGGGTCTCCAGGATTTCTCACGATGGCTGAGGCTTGTTTACAATAACTCGGATAACTCAAAACAGTTCAGTGATGGGACATTTGATGAGGACTAAAATATTATAAATGGATTTTATATTGTGACACGAGATACAATCAAAGCAGCAATATCACGGCTATTTGCTAATTTAATCGGAGGAAGTGTGTATTTACACATATTTGTATTTCTTCACAGGGTAACACTGGCAGGCGGCGACTGTGGAGCGTCCGTAGTTGACATTTTCCCATGTCACCATGGAGAGACAGTCCAGCCCCCTGCTGCTGCCGAGTCTTCAGCTCTCAACTCAAAGGTAAGATCAGATCTGTCTATCCTGTGGTCTCTGATCAACTTCCTGTTTGAGATCCCACATGTTGACGTTCCCAAAAATCAATCTGTGTTGTGTGTTCCAAGCCTGAACGTCTCCTTCAGGCCTTTGCTTCAGGAACCTCCTGCCCCACATCTGTCTTTTTGCTGGTAGCAATAAGAAAAACCTCAAAAGGTCATGGAGACATCCAGACCTCTTTGTAATGATACATTCCCATGGTGAAATTGCTTTTCTTTGCCTCCAAGTTGTTAAATGCACAAGACAATCAGGGGGAACGGGGCTCAGGTGCGGATGCGGACGCAGGTGACAGTGATCAGGGGCATCAGGGGAGAGAGCTCGGGAGGTAGACAGCACAGACACGCAGGGGTCAGGGCTTCACAATGAAATATAGGAACAAGAAAATCACGGTGCCAACCTAACAAGCCTAATGGACGGCACTTAGGACTCCAAGTTTTTAGCGCAATATAATAATGATTTGTAAAAAGCGTGGTTTTGGTTTATGTCTTATTCATGATTTCCTCCACCACCTCCTTCCTTCCTGTGCTCTGTGAAGCTTGGGGCAGCTGCCTGTCTTCACCAGCTCGCTGTCAGAAATCATCTCCCATCAGTGAGCAGACCGTAGATTCTACTCTTTCTTATTCCACGATTCAGGTGCATCCATCTGTTTCTCCCTACTCCAATAACATCGAATGTGTTTCTTTATATTACTCTTTTACTAGTACATTGGAGTTACATGCTGAAGCTCAAAATCATGATAGGGACTCCAGTGCGACCAACATGAGATTTTGTGATTTGTAATTCCAAGTCAGTAGCATTGGAACATTTTGAACGTGTCGACAAACTGTTGGCAGAGCTGTTGACAGTTTCAGTAGAAGTGCTCTAATCTGTTGTATTTGATTGGCATTGAGAACGGATCTGTGCTGCCACTGGAGGCTGCCTCCAAAGAGTGAGTCAATCCCCATAGACTCCCATGAAAAAATGGTTCAACTTTAGAGGTGAATGAAACATGTTTAAAGCCTGCTACAAACTACAGGTTTGGTCTCAATCAGTCACATTTTTTCTACCCCGCTTATTTTTATGCTATTGGGGTTTGAAATTATGCACAATTAGGGGCGTGGCCTCTTAAATGACACCTGGTCTGACCTTGGACAAAGGTGTTCATGCTCATTTGTCTCAAATCCACACACATCATCATCTAGAGCCCTGCAAGTCTGACTCTCATCCTGTTACGAAGCCTGTACCCTACAAACCACATTCCTTTGTATTCTTGTTGTTGAAGAAGACCATTTCCATTTCTTCAAAAACTATGCATTGGCAAACATTGTTTGCTTTACCTGTTGTATTTTTAATTCCTCCAAGCAGCACTTTGATGAGCAGAGACCGCCAGAGTGGGAAGGAGCGTGATCGGATAGATATTAAATCACCATGGGACACATTTCCCTGTCTGGTGTGAACAGGGCATCAGGTTCATACTGTCACCAGAGACAAGAAGCACTCATTTAGAGTTTCGTCATGGACCTTTATAATAGAATGAACAAGCAAAAGCAAATTGTCAACATGTGTTGGCTCCCTGCTCCGCATGCGGCGTCCTTGGTCCGAGTCTGTCTGTCTTACGTCGTGCTGAGTTAACGTCTGATGATTCATGACAAATCAAATTCCAGTCACCTTGCCTGCTTTTTCCGTGGGCAAGAGGTTCCGTCCCTTTCCTTTTCCCTCCCACCCGTCTCAGACCAAGAGGTGCATTAAGTCTGAAGATTTGACAGATGTAAATGAACAGAGGAAAGACAGTGATCAAACCTCGTCTTGCCTTTTCTTGAGGCGATCCAAAAACCAGTGTCGCTCTGCGGAGGCTGGAGTCTGAGTACAATACTAGATTAAAACTGCTGTCTCTTCAGATCCCGGGGACACTGAAGCAACTCTGACAAGATCAATTGAAAATGGAAGAGGAAAATGCGCATGTGGAGCAGGACTTAAAGTCGATATTTTGGAGATTGAAGTTAAAACCCCAACCCTAAGCAACACAGACGACTTCGTGTGCTTCAAATTATAATATCTGTGTTATTCCAGAACACTCATATGTATCGAAACCTTTCAGTCATGAACCTGTCATTCCACAAATAATTCATTGCATGCATAATGAACAAGATAATATATTTGCAAATTAGATAATCACCTCCTCCTCAACACTGTGGAGTAATCTCAGGAAGCCTCGCAGGTGATTCGCCGCGCTCAAGTGGAGGCTCCCCGAGCGCCGCCGTGTTCACACGAATGTCAATAATTCAAATATTGTCAAACCTCAAGAGGCAGGAAAGAGATGATTGATATTTGCAAAGGGGTTTACACTGGTCCTAGATCATGTTAGCGACATATCTCAATAAATGGCATGTTGAGACCTGCCGGGGGCGACGAGATCAACACCGCAAATAAATCTCTCACCCATCTGTCTTCCTCATCGGGGGTTTTCGTAGATCCTCTGTTTGTTGGCCTCGGCGTGCGTTTCCCCCGATAAGCAATCGGGAGGGAGATTAGCAGCGTGTGACAGCGTCTGTCATTGTTGTCTGTGCTTGTAAACCATCTTCTGTTCATTTTTATTAATTGTCATTATTTAAACTTTACAGGAACGATCAATCTCGATAGTGCTCATTTTGGAGTGTATCCCAGTAGAGCACGTAACTCCACCAAGGCCAGAATAGAAGACATGCATTAATACTAGTCCTGTAAACATGTCTGCAAGTCTTTATAGAATGTGCAGTTCATCATATTTAGATATTCATTGATTTAAACATGCAGTGAGTAAGATTTCAGTCATTTTTGTCACTTCTAAAAATATCAGTGAATTTATAATCACCTTAATGTTTTATCTTAATCCCATTAGTCTTAAATGAGCCCATCAATGTATATTTGCACGAAGAGCGGGTCCTCTCTACGGGGGCCGCCATGTTTTTACTGTAGTGGACGTACTAAACATCTTTTTGAGTTTTAATGACCACTGAAGTCTACCACAGGTTCTCCTGCATGATCAGATGGGTGAGGGTGAGATGATGGACACAATATACAATTTCACCCCAAGTTGTCACCAAATCATACCCCCTTCACCTTTAACAAATATTTCACCCTAGTCACTGTAATAGGACTAGGACTATGCGACTCTTTGTTTTGGTGAATTCTACTTTCTATATTTGCAGTATTTCTAACTCATTTAAAACATGCACAGCTAGCAATTGTCCATTTCTGTAGTTTATTTTTCTATCTGTGCACTTTTAAAATGATGTTGTTGGTTAGAGTCGATGAATCATTGTTGTTAGATTTGACAGCTTTGTCTGGCGCTGAATGGAACAACTAAGGTATTAGATATTAGAAGGGCCTGCTTCCTTTTACTGCTTAGATTTAGGCAGATGACCAAGGACACCATGTTAGAATGATCCCGGAGTTTATGAAAGGTATTTACAACCTCGAGTATAAAAGTGTTTTATAAGTGCCACTTGATATGTTAAAATAATGAACTTATTGCCTCCTTTCTTTGGGGAAATCGAAGCAATTTAAAGGAACCCATTAACGTGTTAACTCTGACCCAAGCAGTTTATCTTTAACTTTTACCCATGTGCATTAATGTATTTGACCCATTGAGCAACTTGCCCATGGGCACCTGACCCAGTGCAGGACTCTGGGGGTATAGTCCACTACACGTGATGACCTTTGGCCAACCATAAGAAAGTGTTTTATACGCTCTTGGATGATGGGAATGGTGTCAATGGAGCCGCCCTCTTGACACTGTCTCCTCCAGTTGGTGTCAAGCAATAGTCAAGGAATGTTAATCCAGGTGGCATGAGGCTGGAGCCTCCACTAGAGGGTTTATAGGTAGAGGCGGAATGCAGCTGGAATAAGAAAAGGTGTTCTTCTTTGTTGCTTTTACAAAGCAATGAATGATAAAAGTACATCCTGCCTGCTGTACAGTCAGTCCATCATTCCAGGAGTTAGCTTTGGTGGCAGTACTTTACCCTGATGTATAGAATGTTGACAAGCCCCGCCCCCTCTGATGCCCTCCATCTCCGTGACTCATGAGTCCGGCACTGGAACAGATAGACGCTTTTTGATTTATGACATGAGCTGACTTTACTGTAATGACTTGAGCTTATACATCATTTCACCCAAGGACTATGTCACTCTATTAGCCAATGTCATGTCGCTCTCATCAGGCTATTTATGATTGATGCCCGTCCACCTCTCATCCATACAACTCCAACCTTTCCATATCCATATGAAACATGCCCTAATGTCACTTTGGAACAGTTCGATACGTCAGAGGAAGTGCCGTGGTCAATCAATAGTAATGAACTATATCTATATTTTCAACTCTACGTGTCTACCTCCAATTCCAGAGCCATCTATAATGTGTTAAAACTTGTCTGTACTGCAGTGTGGGAATATGGCATAGGGTTCATGATAAAGGCTGGAGGATGTTGCTATGCCATCTCACACACAGAGGTCAGGAGTCGGCTCATCAGTCAGGAGGAACGTGCTCCATCGAGCTCAGCTCACATCCCCAGGTCACCACACACACACACACACACACACACACACACACTTATACAAGAGGCCCTCGAATGTGTCTGAATAGCCGTCTAACGACCTTGTGCAATCATGTGAAATGTCAGTCATCGCTCCGCGGCTATAATCAACAACAGTTTTAGATAAAAGCACGTAAGCACAGATATCGTTTTCCTCCCGCTTTTTATCTCTTTTACTCAACATAACTCATTGGTTTTCACGCCAATTTAACAGCTCAATTTAAAAATTTGAAAATATGGGCTTGATATGATTGTATATTGACATAAATAGCAAGCAATAACAACCAAAGCTAAACCAATGTCATTTGTGATATCGTGGTTAAATACCTCTTTTATCTTAAGCAGTAATGTACCAAAGACAATTATGAGGTTGAGGAATAAATATAAACATTAATAATAGTATGAGGTTTACCTCTCAAGGACAAACTATAATATTCATTCTCTCTGGCTGAAGTCAAGATAAGTTAACAACGTTGCAGTGTTTTGAGTATATCATTGTTCCCAAAACCCAATAAACAGAGACAATGGAATGTTCCCATCAATGACAAAGGAATGGCAAATAACAGGAAACTAAAATATGTAGCACTTTTAGGGGGCGCTATCGTTTCGTGCCTGTTCTTGGGGCTGGGGGGCTAGTTACTGTAGAGGTTACCCTTAGAGGTTAGCGTGCGTCCGACAGGGAAAGTGCAATTGTTTACATATTTCAACAACAACTCATGAAAAATATGAATACAGTATTTTTGTAAAGTCAATGTTTTACGGTCCCTTGGCATGAGCCTCATTGTCAGATGCACGCCAGTAACTGGAGCATTTGTGGCTCTCTCTCTCTCTGAACAGAACAGAAAGATCCCGCCCACTAAATAAATCTTCTTCAGGCAGGAAGTGGAATTGATTAAAGTGACGGGAACAACCTGGTATTGTTCTCTCGCTAATTATCCAGGATGGAATTTAGCAGTGACGGCATCAATCACCGTGACAGACACGGGTGCTTTTGAGGTGAAAAGCTATCCCACTAGAAACAGGAAAACAAGCTCATCTCTGGTTGTGGCGTCTAATGCATCATCTTGATTCACAAACACAGAAGTGAGTCCACTGCTTGTACGACAGCAGTAACCACGTCAGAGGCCATGACGGCGACCGTGACGAGAGATAGTCATTCTTCCCTTTCATCTTTAGCCAGACGCTGGCTCTCACATAGTCACATACTTTTATTTTGAAGGTTTTAAACTCATCCAAAATGTATGTGGACCTCCACTTTCATCAGTCTTGATCAGTTTGAGTGGCGGCTGCTCTCCCTACTGAGGCCTCAGAGTAAAGAGGGATGATGGGTGACAGAGCTCAGAGGCTTTGTTGTTTACACTCAGGCAGGGATGAAAAGAGCAGATATACTATTGACAGCTGCTTAATATTTCATGGAGCCGCCCCGGCGTCTCCTGACATTCTCTTAACCTCTTCATCTTTTTGAATGATGTTCTACAAAAGGGATTTCAACAAAGGATGATTTATCTGCCGTTAGATCGGTAAATCACGCCAGTAATTGCATTAACAGCAGGTGCAGCATGGAAGATGGACGGTGAATGAGTCACTGTCCATAAACATAGTCTCAGGTTTAGTTCATTTTATTTTGAAAAATCAAAAAAATATTGGTTCCTTTGTCCTTGATCTACTCCGTTAGATACTGTAACTTACTTTTTTGTCCTTCTATCAAATTTCAATCCTGCCCACAAATGAGGGACAGTGCTCTGTTTGGACTTTGGGTTTGGGTTTTAACTGTCATTTCTAGAAGTGGCAAAAAAGGGGCGAAAATCTCACACACTGCACCTTTGAGGCAAAGTAGGATCATTAAGAAGCCACGATATAGGTTTTTAATGTTAGAAGAGCAGAGGAAATACAGTCACTCTGGGGTTTGCACAGGGCCCCTGAGAAATGCTCCACAACAGCAGTCGCCCTGGGACTATGCACAGCATCAGCTGCAGGACACTAATTCACAGTGCCATGTCTTTGCAAAAAGACCCTAAAATGTATTTTTGGAAATGATCTCAAGAAGGGAAAAGGGGTTAAAAAAATAATCACAGACAAGCCTTTTCAAAAAGTAATTTCCTTGGACTTAATAATACAAAGCTCAGCCAAAATCGCATTTTTTTGAAAAGTCACATCTGTATCAAATGCCCCGCAGGTTTAATTGTGGAGTGCGTAAGCTGATCCTCTACATTTATGGACCCCGCCCCCCCCCCAAAAAAAAAGGTTTCAAAGCAATCTCCCGGAGCTTGGCTGAAAGGAGACGGAATAAAAACTCCCTATCACTCCCTATCGTCTGGATCTGAGAGAGGACGGAGGGAGGGAAGGAGGGAGGGAGGGAGGGAGGGACAGTGAGCAGAAACAGAGAAGGCGACCCAGGTAGACACAAGTCTATACTTGTATCTGTATGAAGTTGCAGGTCTAGACGTGTGACAGTAGAAGTACAAAATTATTATTCTATTATTAATCAGCCCAGCTGTGCGGAAGACTTTTGAAATGCAGATGTGGACGTGAACACAGGCCTGTAACTCTGCATCGGCAATGACAGAATCCAATCTATAGATCCAGGCTCACTCCTGGAGGTGGAATCAACAATGGGGGGGGGGGACTCCCCCCTTTGTCTCAACAATGAAAGGAGATAACAACTGATCTACTTACAGTATTAAAGACACCATGCGATTTACTGTCATTATCTTGTGACTAAGTGCTGCTAGCAAACAATCCATGCAGCCTCCCTGCTTTGCATTCATTCCTCATGACCTAATTTCCCGAGCACATTTCAAGACGCTCAATATTTCATAAGAGTTGTAAGGGAAATGTGTAATATTTACTATCTGGCACAGCGGGTGAGCCACATGAAAAAACAACCAAGCCCAGCAATGGTTTCAACAGAGCTCCTCTCTGTGACAAATACAATTATCTTTAATGACTTTGTTATGGTGTCATGTTCCCTTTCACAAAGCCTATTTTTCATGTTTAATTGTTTTAAAGACGATTTAAAAAATGAAGCCAGGCTGCTTACTTCAGTCGTCATTTGTTGGTATTTATGTAGTGGAAAAACCTGCGCAGTTCACAGGGTGGCCACTCGAGGCTGGCGCCAGAAAGCGAGTCAATCCCCGTAGACCCCCATGTGAAAATGGTCCATTTCTTTCACCCCCCCCCCCTTTAATTTAATTTAATTAAATTAAATTTAATTTAATTTAATTTAATTTAATTTAATTTAATCTAATTTAATTTAATTTAATCTAATTTAATTTAATTTAAAATGTTTCCATTAAGAAATGGTCAGTTTCACTCAGTCACATCTGTACCCATGACGACTTAAATTTGCTCTCACTTGCTCATTTTCAGTCTATCACGGTTTGAAATTGTGCACAATTAATGGGCGTGGCCTCTCGAGTGACACGTGGGCCGACCTGGCACGACCTGTGGCTGCTGGTGACAGCACCATGGGTCCACCTCAGCTCTACCTGTGCCCCACCTCTTTGCCCATTGTTTGTTGAACCAGGAAGTAGGAGGAGATAGGCACCTTCCTCCCTCCGCCCACCTTCCTCTGATGGAAAATGGCCTTTTCCACACCTCCCTCCCTCCCTCCCTCCCTCCTCCTGCAGCATGTGACCATGTGTCGAGGAGTATCACCCGCCAACCCAGCGCCTGCAGAGCTCTATGTGATCATGTCTTGTTGAACGTGCAGTGTCAAGATGACTCCTCCATATGTTCCAACCTCCACGCCCCCCCGCGCGCGACATCCTCCATCACCTCGTTTGGCGGTGCAAGGTCTCAGGCCTCTCCGTCACCGTGTCAGTCAGTGTTATTCACAACTCTCTGACACTCTATCGGCGTAAATAAGGAAGCTGCTGTCGGGTTGAACCCTGAATCACCTTTCAATGATTACTGTCACCTGATTGATCCCATGCCTCTTGTGCTTATTGACCCAGTGTGTGCGTGTCTGTGTGTGTGTGTGTGTGTGTGTGTGTGTGTGTGGGGGGGGGGGGGGGGGGGGGGGGGGGGGGGGGGGGGGGGGGGGGTTCTCAGGGGAGACACTCAGGTTCTCCAGCTGTCATGTTACATCAGGAAGATGCAGAGCATTGACCAGAGTCACACGCTCAAACTGAGCTGAGGCACCACTCACACAACTTTTTACTTATTGTACATACATTATATTTTCATAATATGATACACATATTTGTATATACTGTATATATGTATATATACAGTATATGTGTAGTATAGTATAGTACACATATATTTGTGTGTGTGACTCTATTTTGGTGTTTTTGGACACGGTGATAAAAATAAAAAATAAGATCAAATAAAACAATAAAAATAAATGATATATACATATATATATGTTACTTTACTTTATTATCATGTGTTTATATTACTAACAAATATAGTATGCTCCAGGGGTGTCCGAACTGTGACCCGGGGGCCAACTGCGGCACGTGATCCATATTTTAGCGGCAATTTAGAAAAATATAATGGAGTGTAGCCCACACATGAAACTTGTGCTCGACTTCTTTGTTCGAACACTAGATGGAGCTACCGCTTCTGCACAGTATGATTTTGTCAGTCTCACTAAGCAGACATTTAAATGTGTAATATGTAATAATATCAAGATGCAGTATATATTAATGTATGGTGTACGCTGTTTTTATTTAGGCATATTTAATTATCAAGCATAAATTACTGACATTTGATCTACTTTAACTTTAATAGTGGCCCTGACTTATGTGTATTTTTCTGTATGTAACCAACATACAGACCATATAAGGATTTTCCTTATATGGTCTGTTTTCAATTGTTTGATTCTCCAACAACACGATCCAAACACTCCTTCTGGTAGCAGAGCTGCAGCTCACAGGATCTGTTTTATTTTTATATTTTTTAGTTTAATCTCCAGAGACTTTGTGCATGGCAGTCCCCTGAGATCAGCAGTTTCAGAAATAATCATGTTATTTTCTTCAACTCTGATGTTGCTACTCACAATAACCAAGTATCCTGACCTGTATGCGCATGACGAAATGCTTTTAATTACTTATCATTGGCTAATTGGATAATTGCTTGAATTAGCAGGTACAGAACTGTTAGTATTTCCTGCTCGCTGACATTGTATGAGTTAGTTTTGCATAATACGTACGGACAGGAATGGAGAGTGAAAGAGAGAGAGAGAGAGAGAGAGAGAGGAGGGGGGGGATAATAAGAGCATAAAATGCCCTGGTGATTTCCCTCATAAGGGAAGTTGAGTGGAGCAGGAACAGGAAGTCTCTTCCCTCCAGAGGGAGGGAGGAAAGTGTTGTTACTGTAGAAGTCGCTGACCTCGTGGCTCCTGTCGGGATGGAATGCAGGCAGAGCAGACAGACGCACAGATAAACAGCAGCGTGTACTGTACCGAGGAGAGGATCACCCTCTACTGCACACACACACACACACACACACACACACACACACGCACAAGCTCGTTCTCCCTCCCTCTCTCGCTCACTCACTCACTCACTCGCCCACTTACTCAGTATCGTTTCATCTCTCTCTCTCTCTCCCTCCCTCCCTCCCTCTCTCTCTCACTCCCTCTCTCTCCGCGCTCAGACGGATGGGGATACACTGCCAAGGAGGACTCAGAAGAGTGTGCTGCTGCTTCTTCTCTTCCCTCGTGTGGTTCCCTTCTTCTTCTCCCCCTTCCGCCTGGCTTCCCTCATGAGCCGCTGATTCCAACCTCCCCCCCCCCCCCCCCCCCCCCCCCCCCCCCCCCCCCCCCCCCCCCCGATTCCAACCCCCCCCCCCCCGCCCCCCTCACCCCCCACCGCCCCTGCCCCCAGTGAGTCCCGAGGATGAGGAGGATCTATCGGTGAGGAAGACGCAACAAAAGGACGGAGAGGAGCAACAGGGTGGTGGAATCGCTGCGATCAGGAGTGAGGAGATCGAGGAAGGTTAGTAAGGAAGGAATTTCATTCTCACGTGATTTGAATTGGAATTTTGCAAAGTTTCCCTCTCCTTCAAAGCCGCCATCTAATTTCCCCTCAGGTGGGGTCACTCCCTTTCGAGTTGAAATTGAAAGTGTAACCACAGGGAGAGGGCGAGGATGGCTCGGCTCTCAGCCGTCACTATACACGGGAGGCAATTAAGCCGGCGGATTGGCAACAGGCGTGTGGGGAAACGCATGGTGCACATGATGGGATGTAAGAGGAGAGGGGAGAGAGAGAGAGGAGATTCCTTTTGTTTATTCACCTGTGTGGAAACAGCCCTGTATGGGGGCGGGGTTTGTAATGCTTTGAAAGGTGCAGTGTGTAAGATTTCTGTCATTTTTTTTTCACTTAAAAAAAAATGATTTCAACAAAACTCTATAATCACCTTAATGCTTTATTTGTATTTATTTTTTTCGTGACCCTTAAAGGTGCTGTGTGTAAGATTTGGTGACATCTAGTGGTGAAGTTGCATGTAGTATCCATCACCTCACCCTCACCTTTCTGAACATGCAGGAGAACCTGAGAGTGGACCTGCTCCTCGTGTAAATATACATTAATGAGCTCATTTAACGGTAATAAAAAAAATAATACATTTAGGTGATTATAAATTCACGAAAATGTCCGTATATAATTGTTTGGTAGTGTTTTTAGAAGTGACAAAAATGACAGATTACATACTGCAGCTTTCAAAGGAATTGTGTGTGTGCACATGAAGTGTGTTGGTTGAGGTGAGCCCCTGTTTTTAATTACCACGAGGAAGAGGACAGAATTAATAATAATAACATCATCTCAGATAGTGTTAGACCTGCATGAACTGTGGCCAAGAGGTAATTTATGTGCTCCCACAGGACTCCGCCTCCATTCAACCATCTCACAAATCCCCCTTGAAACCAATAAAGGCCCATTCCGCCTCATTATTTGTCATTGTGGCCATTTTTCACTGTGGATAAGATATGGGTGCCTGGAGACGCCGAGGTTGGCCTCTGGCTCCCTTGGCAACAGTGGCCTATGTCCTCTGAGGGTAAACACAATTCGAAGCATGCAGAGGTTTATTATTGTGCAGCGTGTGTGTGTGTTATGATGCAAGAAGGAAGGAAGCCTTAAAGGTGCAGTGTGTAAGATTTGGTGACATCTAGAGGTGAAGTTGCATGTTGTATACATCAGCTCAGCCTTCTGAGCATGCATGAGAACCTACAGTAGACTTCAGTTGTCATTCAAACTCAAAAGATGTTTAGCATGTCCACTTTGGGCTACTGCAAAAACATGAGAGGACCCGCCCCTCATATAAATATACATTAAAGGTGCACTTTCACTTCTAGAAATATTACAGAACAATTACATACTGACATTTTCATGAATTTATAATCATCTGAATGTTTTATTTTCTTCCTATTAATATATATTTATATGAGGTGCTGGTCCTCTCTACGGGGCCGCCATGTTTTTATAGCAGTAAAAGTGCACGTACTAAACATCTTTTGAGTTTTAATGACGGCTGACGTCTTCCATAGGTTCTTCTGCATGTTCAGAAGGGTGAGGGTGAGCTGATGAGTGCAACCTTCACCACTAGTTGTCACCAGATCTCACACGCTGCACCTGTAACGCGTTTACATGGAAAAGCGAGTGGGAGTAGAAGGAGCATCCTCGCTTGCTGTGTTTAGTCTGGACCTCCCCTGTTCCTGTCCTCCAGCGGAGTGAATGGAGATGAGTGAGGTCAGAGGTCGTGTCCATCAGTCATCGGCAGAGTGACGGTTCCTGTGTCACCTTGTCTCAGTGCCGTGCCTCACAGCGACAGTTAGTCCAGGGACTGTCCTGACCAGGAGGAGTCGCTGACATTGAGGGGCACATGCCTGCACAATGACACACACAGCCAGACCTCCTCACACATTCACACCCGGGGAGGAGGAGCAAGGCGAGGCGAGGTAAGGCATCGTGACCCGTGGCTTGGCAGAGGCCCCCGAGGTGAAAATTGGAGAGTGAGGAGCATTTGGAATTCAGAGCAGATGATCAAACCGGTGTCGCGCTGCACCAGATGCAGACTATCTTTTTGGCAGGGGACGAGTTTCTGGAGTCTGACTCGCAAACATAAAAGTCACAGGAGCAGGGGACTGTGGTTATCATCATCTCACGGGTGTTGGTTCTTATCACGCTCCGTCCGGAAAAGTAGCAGCTACACCGAGCAGCATTTTGTGTTGGACTATCATCCACACTCTCTCCCAATCCCAGCTCCTATCTGCAGATAGGGCAGTGCAGACGCAGGAGGTTATTTAGAAGTGAGACCAAACAGAAAGTGCTTTCAGCGTCTATCACCAGTCATGGTGAGGCCCAAGTGTGTGTATGTTTAGGAAGTTGAACATTTCGTCAGCAATATAACTTTGTATTTACTTCTTTATACGAACTACACCAATAGAAAGGTAAATATTCCAGCACCTTATCACAAATGTGCATCCACGTAACACAGTAGTACGTCTATTACTACATTTCCATTTGACTTTCACTCACTGACATTGACAACAGACACACACTGTGTCTGTGTGGTGCCGATGGACTTTTTTAATAGAGGCTCAATGACAGACAGGTAGAAATACTACTGTGGTGATTTTTGATATTTAATGATATGATACAAGATTTTAATGGAAGGAAATGAAACAAAACTTGGTACCGATTTAATGCAAAATCCATTACAGTAAAACGAAGGAAACCCAGTAAGCTCATTTGAAAAGCTCATACCAAGATACTGTAAATAAAACTTCAGTATTATAGATTACATGGAAAGCTGTAAGAGTAAAAAAGAAAATCCCTTAAATGTGTATTTTTGTCTTGCGGTTTCCCACATGGGTTTCAAACCAATGACCAAGGCAACCGAGAATAAGACATACTGGCTGAGACCCATGGGCACCACCACCTATTACGCTTATGCCAGTTGAGGCATCAGATGGTGACGCTTGTCGAGCAACACCACATCCACGCATAACACACAGCACCACCTGCTGGCTGTTCGCCTACACACTCACCTTGTGTGATGGACAGGCCTTAGCCTCCGTGTGATTGTAACAATTGTTATTATAGTGTATGATGCACTTATGTGATTGTGGTGGGTGTAGCTCAGTGGAAGAGCATGTGCCTGGAAAGGCATGAGGTTGTGGGTTCAATTCTCAGCCTCTAGATCAGATGTATGTCGCTTTGGATAAAAGCTAAATGCAATCGTACAATTCTAACATATAGATGCAGTGACATGCAAACCTGTTATTGTATAGTAATAGTAGTAGTAGTTGCATTGGAGGTGTTCACAACTGATCACAGTCTCAGCCCTGTGTATGTAACAGTAACACTAATGAAGTTTTTCTAGCATCAGTCTGCAGCTCTAGGTATTTGTTCGTGAACCCAAACTCCAAAAACATCCATTCTACAAAAATGTTGATATGAACAGCTCCAAGGCCCCGGCTGCTTTCATCTTTGGACTGTTATTCTTTCATGAAATCTGAAAACACAGATTCTTGGCAGCTCACAAATCCACAAAAGACATGCGCCCGCACATTTCGACACAACAAAGGCTCTTTTTTACCCTGTGATTGCTCAGGACACCCCCCCCCCCCACCCCCCCGCCTCTCTCTCTCTTTCTCTGTCTCCATTGTACCTCAGCACTGTCACCATTAGCTGCCAGCGGCCGAGAACCTGCGCTTTGTTCCATTATCGCTTTGTTGTGGTAACTGCATGCATCCTAACCCCCTGTAACACTCACAGCAGCACCTTTAGGCCTCTGTCACCTTTAAAGGTGCAGTGTGTTAGATTTGGTGACCTCTAGATGTCACGAAATTGCATGTTATATCCCTCACCCTCGACCTTCTGAACATGCAGGAGAACCTATGGTCGACTTCAGTTGTCATTAAAACTCAAAAGACATTTAGTACATTCACCTTGGGCTACTGTAAAAATATGGAGGCCCCCGAAGAGAGGACCTGCTCCTCATGTAAATATACACTAATCGGCTCATTTTAGGGTTATTGAAATTTTTTTAATATTTAGGTGATTATAAATTTCTGAAAATGTCATTATGTAATTGTTTGGTAATGTTGTAGTGACAAAAATTACAAAAAATCTTACACACTGCACCTTTAAGTTGATAAAACAGCCCATTAAAGGTTAAAGTTTTCAGTAGATTTTTGTCCTTTCTACCTGCAAATTCCACCTGATTGTATGACGTTCTTTTCACACCAATCCAACATGGGCCCTTTGATGTATATTTACATGAGGAGTGGGTCCTCTCTACGGGGGCCACCGTGTTTTTACAGTAGCCCAGAGTGGATTTACTAAACATCTACTGAGTTTCAATGAAGTCTCTCATAGGTTCTCCTGCATGCTCAGACGGGTGAGGGTGAGGTGACGGATGCAACATGCAACGTCACCTTTAGCTGTCCCCAAATTTTACACACTGCACCTTTAACTAAACTCGGTCAAAGTTGTATCCATATGTATTCGTGTTTGGCTTTTAAACAAAGTTAGGAAAACACTTCCTGCCTGAAAGGAAATGAGAAGAACAAGCTGTTGAGATGCAGACACGGATTCACCCAGTGGCTGATTTGAATATTAATGTGTTTGCTCGGCGTATACATGTGAAGACAAAAAGAGGGTGAGAAATGATATTGATTCCAGGCTTTTGTAGTATTGACCCAGCAGATACAGTTCAATCATGCATGAACAATACAATGTTCACAGAGGGGGAAAGGAACTCATATTTACTGGAGTGGTGCTATCATGCAAATTAGTCTGCATCTTTGTTTTGTTGCTCTTATAAAGGAATAATGGGCTCCTCCTCCTCCGCAATTTATTAAATTCCTTCACACTTTGTGAAACCCCTTAATCCGAAGCTATGGGGTAGTTTTTCATAGAGTGTTTTTAGAAAAAGGAAAAGAGTAAGCCCAATATTGACATATTGGCATTTACATCTCTACTGTATGTGTCATCTCACTTCGCCCCACCCTCATTATTCGGTGTGCTGGCCACCTGACATTTGACCCCCAGCAGCTCAGTCACGAGGCGTCCTCTTGGCAGCATGTTTGACCTTTGGGGGATGAGTCCCTTTGTTTCCACTTCATTGATCCGTGTAGCATGTGATGAATAATGAGTGATCGACACTGTCATTATAGGAACCCTTGAGTTCTTAAAGTCTACGATGCACATGTTATTAAGATGCATAATCAGGATAAATAGACAACACTTTGAAGTGTAAATCTGATCATTGGAAGTAAATAGCTGTTGTTATGCTATTACCAATCTGCCTTATGAGTGCAAGGTCACCATCACAGAATACTGCATAATGAAGTGTCATGTCCCTGAAAGACTGTCTACTCGTGTAGACGCTACTTCGCATCTGTGTTTTCTAAGAGCATCATTAGTTCATGTGTTCTCTATAACTGCATTTTATTTGTATCTTAAAGGTATAAAGTATTTTACTAACCATAGACCAGGTCATTCCAATGACCCAGTGGATTTAAGACAAGGCAATGAGAAGCGTTTTGATGATAACTGAAGGCCAACGTAGGTTCTCCTCTGCCTCCAAGACTGTGATAACATTACAGTTATATACTGTTTGATTAGATATCAAAAAAGATTGATCAATGAGTTGTGAGGATGTATTGACTTCTATTGTTCTTTTTAACATTAATGCTTAATATTTTTAATGCATACGTGAGATATTCAAACTCAACAATAGTAGGACTTTGGTTCTATATTGATTGGACGAAAATAAAGCCCTGTTTGGCTTGAATGCAACGTGAGGCTCTCTGTTTCTTCTGTTGGTTTGAACCATAGACTGAGATGAGCCATCTGCTTACATGGAAATGGATTTATCCAAACCACAGCCAGCCACTAGAGGGCGAATGAGATGCTTTGGCTTTACTCTTTTTGAGCTGTCATGGCGTCCATCCTTATTTGAACCTCCACAGAATGACTGAACTGTGATCAGTGGGATGTCACGGGTTTTAGTCCCTGCCCACTGAACATGGGAGCTTCAGTACGAATCAACCTAACAATAAAACAGAGTCCGTGTCTATCGAGCCATTTAAGAAGCAGTATAATAACCAATTTCCTCGTCACAGTGACCTGCTCTTTAACTGACTCATCTCTTAAAAGAGAGATGCACACGGAGAAAATGTGGTTCCGCTAACCAGATACAGGCAGTAGTTCCATTTGAAGCAGTGAATCGATACAGTCAAAGAGCTGCACAGATCAGAACAACGCGAGGAAGTTGTTTTGCCACAAATTAGCCTTCACAGACGCAATGATTTCATCTCTTATAATCCAATAACACAGAGGCACATTTCCTTTGTGGAAGGCACCAGGTTTAAGTCCAGGCTGATTCTCAAGTCTAATAAATAACACGCAGGAGAGTAAGTGCATGGCAGAAGTACGAGGGTTGAATTTGATTATTACTCTGAAGTCGTGACCTGTGTCTGCGTCAGAGGAAAATCAGATTAGGGTTCTTAGAAAAGTCAAAACAAGAGAGGAAGAATTCAAGATAAAGTCTGGTTTGTGTTAACGTGCAAACGTGTCACAATGCTGTTGCATTGCAAATCCACATGTGAGCGTGTTTGTTGTCAGGATTTCCTCTCCACCCTGTTGGATCAAAAACAACCACTTGAGTTACTTTGATGCAAATGCTGCAAAAGGATGAGGCATAGGAGGAAATACAAAAGCTATTTCACAGACCAATCTCCACCATTATGGTCTGAGTCACTGGAATGCGTTGTTGAGTCTTTGGGGATGTGAGCATCCATCCATCAGTGCTGCACTCTTCGTACAACCATGAATCATTCTTAAAGCTGCTAATGTGCAGGACAAACAAGATGGACTCCATTTGAGTCAAGCGCAAAGACCCAAAGACGTGACGCTAATCAGACTAGCGTCACCTTGTGGTCAACGTCTTGTGTTGACGTTTTTCAGACCGGGGATCTGTACCCGACTTCTGAATATGGTTGAATATCTCTAACGATGTAGACCAGGGGTGTCGAACTCATTTTCCTCAAGGGGCCACACCAGCGTTATGGTTGCTCTCAAGAGGCCGGTTTTAGTTGTGGAACTAAATGCAATTACTACTTAACGTATTGTAAAATGACTGTCTTCATACTTGATTATCATGTATTCAAGTTACAAATAATGGAAATTCATTTAGATACTTGTGAAAATGTAAAGACGCTCAATATATGGCTACACACAAAAAATGGCATGTGTAATTCACGAGAGTTCATGGGCAATGTTTGCTTTAGACTTTTGATTCGAGACAATCATATGCCTTTTGGCTCTCACATGTGATGTAGGCTATAATATACTGAAATACTGCTGGTGCTGGGAACAGCCAACTTGGGATTGGACCTAATAAATGCTTAGATAGATCCCATTTGTCCAAATGCGTATTTGTCTCGTAATCTCGGATGTTATTTGTGCTTTAATGCAAATATGTCTTGATTGACAGTTGCATCCGACACTTGACACCCTCCGAGTATTGGCAAGGCACAGCTACGCGCCATAACCACTACTACATCCTCTGTGCAATATGGGAGCGTTCACATCCAGGATATTTTGGCTTCATTTGTGTTAGAGTGGGAGTAAGTTGAGACAGATAGAACATCACAGTCTATGGTCAGAGAAGAAACTAACTTCAATTCACAGCCTCCAAATAAGATAGTGTGACCTCACTATCTGAGGCAGAGAGCGACGGTATGTATCAGGAGTGCCAGCTGGGATGCAGGGGGGAGTGGGTGAGGCTTAAAAAGCACCGATGTCAGACACTGGCTGCTGATTACACCAGGCCCGAGGGACAGAGGAGCCTCTGTCACTTCAGCTCAGCGTCGCTATGTTGGGAAAAAGCTTTTATCACCAGATTTATTTTTTTATTTTTTTTTAAAGCATGTCGAGGTAACCGTGTAAACGCATCGACAGTGTCACTGTGAAGTGGCAAGTTAAGGGACTGAAGAGGCAGCTGAGTGGGGACAAGATGGTCTCTTTATTCCCTCTGATACTTTGTTTGAGTAAATAAACAACGTCTCCTTTGTTCTGTCAACTACTCAGACTCTGTGCTTATCAAAGAAAAATACTGACTCAGCATTCAGGAACAGGAAAATAACATGTGCGCCAAGTTCCTCTGAAAAGCTTTTTTAAGTTTTCAGCCATATTTCACAATTAGTTAAATCCGTTACGCTCTGCAAAGTGCTTATGAGGCTCATAGTGGGCGGTTCTCCAACTCCTACTTCCTGGTTCATACAGAAACGGACAAAGAGGCGGAGCACAGGTAGAGCTGGGCGTGGGCCCAGGTGTCAGTCAAGAGGCCACACCCCCTTATTTATGCACAATTTCAAACCTGGATAGAATAAAGATAAGCGAGTCAGAAAGAAATTTACGAATAAATGTGAAAACAATAGTTTGTACCAGTTTTATTCACCTCCAAAGTTGACAATTTTAACATGGGAGTCTATTGGGATTGACTCGCTTTTGGAGGCAGCCTCCAGTGGCCACCCTGTGTACTACAAGCTTTGGCAAGTGCATGCATCATTCCAGATGACGAATGATCAATAACTGTTTAAAATTGAAATTTGAGATTGAATTCTTATGAGAGTATATGAGATGCATTTGAGTATTGACAATGTAACTTTTGAGGACATTGGCTTGGGATTAAAAAAACGTAATTTTACACTTGATGTAATGATGAATTATTTATTCGTGCTTATTATCCATATTTAGGTTCTGTCTACATTCATGCTCCCACTGGGAATCAGTCAGAAGCAGCTTTTCATTCCCCCGTCTCTGTCCCGCACAGATTGTGCCAGAATTCACAAAATGTTGACTTTGACTGAGAGTATGTGTCCGCTCAAGCTCCACCCCTCCCTCTGAAAGGACCTATTACACTACAACACAGTGTGTTAGAGAAAGTCGGAGTGGCCTCGCAGCTCTGGTCAACCCCATTTAATCTTCTCCCCGGTGGTGGACACCATCAATAAAACATAACGCCGCTGTGGAGGCACTGCTGGTCAGAGCAAATCATGAAAGCTGTGTGTGTCAATGGGAGATTGAGCTTTTGTGTCTATCGTCGTCTCCCGCTGAGCCCCGAGGCTTCACGCGGTCATATGGCACCAATTCAACAATCCATATGACGGGACGTGAACCCATGCATGTGTGAACATGAGTCTGTGTTGGAGGAACATGTATGTGCCTGCGACGCTCCGAGATAATGCGCTATATAAAGCCTCGCTCTTATCCGTGAGTCATTACAGCTCAAATGACTATAATTTTTTATTCAGCGTGTAATGTAATGGTTTACTGTAATCCCCCTCTTCCCATAATAAGTCATAATTTAAACGGACACATTAATTGTGTCCACACATTATCTGTGAATAACAGCAGGTGAGTCCGCGGCTGCTCGTTCGGACAATAAGAAATCATTTTGCATTCACGGAAATTCGCTCAGTGGAACCTTTTTATGACTTCAGAGCGTTTTAATGCTTAAAGTTATAGTATCAGAGCTCGGTGTAGAACTCGGGGAGAATTTTAGTACATAATAGGAAGTTATTATTCCCAGAGGATTCGCCAAACTCGCAAGGTAAGTTCCAGTCTCTGTGGGTCAAAACCAGAACAGCCTCATTAACGAGGTGCAGTGGCGGCCAGTGGACCAATGCAATGATCCCCTGGAACCAGCCACAAACCATTCCTCGCATTTGAAGGTTTATATGGTCTAACAAACCGACTGCCAAAACACCATTAGCCTTTTGGATGAGAACAGTATCAACCCTCGTCTGAGATCGTGTTCTTGTGTGTGCTGCCTCTCCGTGACCTCCGAGAACTCCCGAGACCTCGAGGTGTGTGCGAGAGCTCGGCAGGTCTCCGTGGTGGTGTATCGGTCAGGGCTATTTTTGGGGGCCGAGCTGTGTGTGTGTGTGTGTGTGTGTGTGTGTGTGTGTGTGTGTGAGGTTTTCGTCTGGAGTGTCAAACCTCTCAGGACCAAAGTGTTCAGGGAGGTTATCTGAAGGTAAATGCTCATGCCTCTATTATCATCGTGCTACTTTTGGATCTCACACGCTTGTAAAAGTCATTTTGGATCAGGGGGCTTTATTGATATTTCCTAGCAAACATGGATGATGCAATACTGGTCAGGATGAGGTTACTTATAGTGCTGTGTGTTTGACTATACTGAGCATTGGTGAGAGGCATGTGTGGCATATAGCTTGGATTACATGTTAATGGATGTTGATATCTGGTTGTCAGCCCAGAGATACATTGCGCTCTCTACCATTCCGGTAAATGTTTTATCTTTTTCCATTATCCTTAAATGAGCCCAGTAATGTATATTAACACGAGAAGCCTGTCCTCTCTATGGAGGCCGCCATGTTTTTACAGTCGTAAAAGTGGACGTACTAAACATCTTTTGAGTTTTAATGACAACTGAAGTCTTCCATAGGTTATTCTTCATGCTCAGAAGAGTGAGGGTGAGGTGATGGATACAACATGCAACTTCATCTCTAAAGGTCACCAAATCTTACACACTGCACCTTAAATAGAATAGAAATACGTGAGTTTCAAAAATTTCACCTCTTGTAATGGTAACAAATGTGAGATTTGAGACCAAAATTGTAGTTTATACCAGGCTTTAAACATGTTTCATTCACCTCTGAATTTGACCATTTAACATTGGAATCTATGGGTATTGACTCCAGTGGCCACTACGTGAACTGCACATTTTGTCCACTTCTGAAGTTGGATTTGTTGCCAACTACTAATTTTTCACTGAACCTTCTCCGGCTCCGAGTGCTTTGAACAAGACGTAGCGGTGATGTAAAGTCCAGCAGGATGCGGTTCACTGGCTCCGTATCTGATGCTAACCCGTCCATGGGGTGTACCCGGCCGCTGGCATGTCCGCCTGCAACCCTGCCAGTGACCCTCAGAAGTAACAGCAGCCAAGCTATGACTCAGCTATCAGTCATCTTTTATCAAGGATTTATCCGCGCTCACATTTCCTCAAGTCTTCTCTTGAAGCCAAGAGTTATTTCTTGTTTTAACAAATATATTTCATAGCTTTTCTGGGCAGCGCTCCAAGAAGAAGAGCTCACCTTCTTTTACAATCTCACAGAAAATAAGACCCAACAATACAAATATACTTTTAGCCATTTCAAACACACCATCTCCAGCAATTCTCTCTGAGCGTTATCATAAAAAGACACACTTAGAATTAGAGCACTGTCTATTTCTGTTGTGTTTGATTCATTAGTATCAAATATCATGAGATTTCTGTTGAATAACTTGCCTGGGTATCATGATGTAAACCAGGAATGTTAATTCGGGGCCATGGGGGAGACAACAGAGATTACCAACCTGTTGTGATGTGAGATGCATCACTGTCCTTTGCTTTGAATTTGCCCTTTTTTGAATGTTTTTGAAGGGAATTCCCTGCAGGCTGTTTGTCATTGCTATTTTAAATCCAGGGTCAGGCCGGGGATGATGATGTCAGGGGACGTTTCCCCAAGAGAAGCCATCGCAGACCAGCGAGGGGTGTTAAAGCAAATCCAAACAAACACTGCTGGCTTGTGTCAGACATGACAGACACTGTGTAGTCCACAGGATGTGCCTCCCAAACCTTCGAGCCAAAGAAGTCCAGTTATTCAGCATTTGAGTGCTAAAGTGCTGATGTGTTGACAGATGAGGCCTCTGTGCAGCTCAGGCTTGTGGGTGTTGTTCCTGGAAGGGCTTCTTCTTTTTTTTTTTTTTCCTTCTGTGGCCTTGAAAGTAAGGGAGCCGTGACAGCTCCGGTATCTCAGTGACATTAAGCAGTCGAATTTAGAAACACCCGAACCGCTGATCCATTTGATCAAGCGCTGAATGGAAGAGACAGTGCTCAGGGACAACAGACTAAAAAAGGGGAAGTGTCGCCTCTCACCTTCACTGTGTGTTTATTATGAAACATTTGTCAACTAGTTTTGGCAAGTCATTTAATTATGTCATTTATTAAAGGTGCAGTGTGTAAGATTTGGTGACCTCCAGTGGTGAAGTTGCACGTTGTATCCCTCACCTCACCCTCAACCTTCTGAGCATGAAGGAGAACCTGTGTGAGACTTTAGTTGTCATTAAAGTACATTTGTGTGTGTATATAACCACATGTACAGCATGTAAAACTAAAAAACAAAAAACAAAGCATGTAAAATGAATAATACAAAGTTACACGTAACACAGTTAAAGCACAAACAAAAGAAAATTGAGTATAAAATGAAATAATAAAATAAAGAATAAAAAAAACTACAATTTACAAGCAAATTATGAAAAACAAGTGCATATTTTTGAAAAACAAGTGCATATTTTGTTTATCAAGAATGACAGTCTTTCTCTATAAATCTTAATCAAACCTTATGTCCATTAATCAATTGATAAGCAGAAACACCTGCTCTCTTGTTGGAGATGGATTATGCCATGTCAGGGAGCTGGAGTCATTTACTCCGTATCTCTAGATCTATGCAGCGTAGATCATTCGTCATTTTGTCAGAAACCTCACCCCCTGACTCTGAGATTTTCATTCTATAATGAATTCATCTCATTAGACTCTGGTAGCTGTCTCATTAGCCGCTTCTCTTGCTGGCTGCATGCATGTAACTGCATCCCAAGCTACATTTACTGATGAAAGAATTGCATGATTAAAATTTCATTGGGCCAGGATCAGACTCTCTCTCTCTCTCTCTCTCTCTCCCTCTCTCTCTCTCCTCTTCCATGATACAAATTTCACTGGATGTGCGTATCGGATGTATCCTGAAAGGAAGGCATCACCACCATCATCACCTCCCTTGGTTTTGATATCAGATGCTTATACAACTTGAAATGAGGGGAGAGCAGTGTAGCGAGGCAATGTGGACAATCCTTCCGATCTGTTGGCGGAGAGACCACTGCTGGGGGAAGGCTCGTTTCCAGATGGAGGCTGATACACGGCCGCCTGCAGAAATACGAAGTAAAGGTATTCCTGTACCTCGAGGTAATCATGGTCACAGCAGGTCCAGACCGGATGGTGGACAGTACAGTACATGCTCCAACTGCAGGGGTGGGCAATTATTTGTCCAGAGGGGTGGCCCCTCTGGACAAATAATGATTAATTAAGAATCCCAGATCGTTACCGGTGGCCAAGCAAACTTTGTTATATCAAGACCCGTTGTTATCACTCCATGTAATTATTGGAAACATATTATGGGGTATTTATTTATGTATTATCTATATCATCTTCATATCTGTCACAATGACCTCAAACACCATCTTATCAAGAAACTCAAGTAGAGGTGAACAGAACATAACTTTATAATCAGTAATTATCAAATGTGTGTCAGGTAAATCATTTAAAGGTGCAGTGTGTAAGATTTCCGTCGTAATGGTCACTTCTAAAGATTTTACTAAACAATTACATACTGACATTGTCATGAATTTTTATTCACCTAAATGTTTTTTTTTAAATTTTTTTAATTTCCTTTAAATGAGCCCATTAATGTGTATTTCTCTATGGAGGCCGCCATGTTTTTACAGTAGCCCAGAGTGGACGCACTAAACATCTTTTGAGTTTTAATGACAACCGAAGTCTACCATAGGTTCTTCTGCATGTTCAGAAGGGTGAGGGTGAGGTGATGGATACAACATGCAACTTCAACTTCATGTCAAGAGGTCACCAAATCTGACACACTGCACCTTTAACATTCTGTATAGAACATTAAAAAAAGATAATAGTAGACAAGAAAAAAACTAATTTCGAAACGCAAAATGGACTGGAGACCAATGGGGGTGGTTTCCTAAAGTGGGACAGGTGTTACATTTCATTCCCTTGTGGTATCAAAACTCTCCCTCTGTGAATCCTGCAGAAACACTTGTACCCAAACTATAAATACACTGTGTTAACAGAAATTGATATTGCGGTTGGATCGAGTTGTGTTCCTCAGACACACTTCTCTATAATCATCCCGTCTTTCTTTTGAATAAAAAACCGATGATGGATTAAGGCTGGGAGAGAAACAGCGATGGAAGCGGCACAATGGTTTCCATCAACATGACAGCACTCTGCAGGTGGAGGAGGCCCAGCGAGCCGGGCTGCACATCCAGTTTGATTATAGCCCCTCACTCGTCTTCCGCTCGTGTTCAGTTAACAAAACCAAACACCAGTCAAAAGAAGAAACAGACCACCCAGGCAGTGAGGTGTCGGTGCTGCACAATAGTTCAGCTTGTCACGCTGCCATGTTGGCCAGACTCCATATAACAAGCTCTATGCAACTCCCATGTATCGGATCGGTCACACATGCTAATTACTACATGTACTGTTCCTCTCCTTATCTCCACCGACATAAACATCAGTATTGAGCCACAAGACCAGAACTAGTTGCTGCCTCTGCCTCTGGGTTTTCTTTAGTACGAGTAGGAGCTCCACATTTGTTTCCGGTTGGAATTTGCTTTTGAAATGAGTGTATTTCTGTATTTCTGAGCAAAGGGGAACTGCAATTGTCTACAAAAAAAGCCTCTATCGCGGAGTTTAGATATTCATGTATGGGATCAATTGAAATTCTATGTTTACGAACCATTGATCAAGATAATCCTTGATGTACAATTCACCCTAACACGCTTGAAATACCCTTCCTCTTCTGACACACGCAGATTCTGGGCAACATTTCTCTCAAAACATTCAGGGCAATGAAAAAATAATAAAAATGTAGTATATATATATATATACACACTATATAAAAAAATGTAATGATCAGGGGATTACATTTCCCTTTCCCAGCTCGTCAGGGCATAACACAACAAATCCAATTTAAATCAGCATCAAGCAGCCCAGCATTAAAGAGAGAGAGAGAGAGAGAGAGACAGCCTGGGGTTATAGCTGGCACAGGAGGCCCAATAATAACAGTGTGCACAGCATAAATCTCCTACACACACAGAGTGTAAACTGTGGTCAAGGCAAAGAATCAGTGCCCACTCGTCAGAAATCTTGATCAGATTGGGACGGATGAAGCAACATAGGAAGTGAAAAAACTTGCAGTTCATGGGTTGGCCACTGGGAGCAAATCCCCACAGACTCCCATGTTAAAATTGTCAACTTTAGAGATGAATGAAACATGTTTAAAGGGTTACGGTTCGGGTTAGGGTTAGCCCTACAAAATACTGTGTTGGTCTCAGTCAGTCACATGTTTTCCTGTGACAGCTGTACGGGTGATTTTTCCCCCCACAATTTGGCTCAAAACCACTCCGCTGAAACCAACCTGACATCACAGACACCTTTATATACCGTCTATGATCTTGGTGCGCTTATTATTTCGTCTGAATTTGAATCGTACGCCAACGTTTGTCAGTTAGATAACATTGAGCCTGATGGGGTTGGTTGTCGTCCAGGGTCTGTGTATTCAAACGTGTGTAAGGTGAAGGGATTTGAGTCCATCAAGGCATTTCGAGACCCAAAGGTAGTAACACCAACCTCCGCCATCTCTCATTGCCCCAGGCTGCCACTCTGAGCTCACTGACACATGTGTGGCAGGCCTCCGTGCCAACAAGGATGATAACATCACAGCACTGAACCCTCCAGCATGAGCTCGCGTCCTAATGGAGTCACGCTAGGCCCTTTGAGCGAAGCCCTAATGTCATCAAAAGTGAATGAAACCCAATTTATTATGATGACAGTGAAAGGAAGCATCAGTTAGGCTCCGGGCTCATTGCAGCGGAATACTGATCAGTGTTTGGATGCGAGCCCATCAGCAGATATGAGGCGCAGTCGTTGGAGTCGGTGCGGCGCGATCATCCCTCGTGAGAAGCGGAGGTCTTCATCTCGAAAACTCTTACTTCACTCAGGGATGCTCATGGGCTTAAGTGTTTCAGTGTGATTGATATTGCACATTAACGTGGATTAAGAGCCAACGAGCGTGGCAGGGAAAAAGCCTATTTGTGAGCGGTGAGGAAAGCTCAAATTTAATAATGACACGCAGGGCATCCATCAAGATCCGAACCCCCAAGGGTGGTCTGAATACATCAAGGAAATAAAGCCATTAGGGGCTAACGCACTTTACTTAATATTACTCTTGGACTTAGGTGGGGGGACTTAGATGTGCATGTTACAGTTAGCTGTGGAGTCAGTCAAATCAGTGATTGTTTGGGCTGCCGACTTTTGTTCAATACATCGTGAATTTGAGGGTTTGATAGTAACAATTGGAATCTGTGCAACTCATGTCGTCAACAAAGCTTGACAAAGAGATCAGTCAAGAAATAGGTAATTTAATAGAACGTTTTTGGATGTTGTGCAGGGTTCCAAAATGCAGATTACATGTAATCACTGTTATTTATCCAAATTATCAACAATTGTCAAAGGTTCGTTGGACCCACAGCAGCCTCATGGTAACACAATATACCGTAGAGAGTCACTAGGTCAAGACTTTGCCGTTTCAGTCTTGGGAATTCTCTCAGATAAAAAACAGAGGAAACCAAAATAAATGAGTAATGATTTTTCAGAAAAGCTCAATAACAGGACCCCCACTTTGAAGTTATTATCCGAACAAGAAACAGGAGTGAGGAGAGGGGCCGGCCACTTCACCGTATGCAATCTCCCAAAATCTTCCGCTGCACTTTCCATCATCTAAGCTCTTGACAGATTTGGGTCTCACAGTAGTCGCTGCTGCAATTGGTCACTTAATATTTCCCAAAACATATCGAAAAACCGGTCCTGTGCTGTCACCCCGGGAGTGCGTTAATTTTTTAGATATTCTCTCTCATTACCTTTACATCCGCCCTGAGAGCTGTGGCATCGAGCTGTCGTGCTCTTTATGTATATTTTAGCTCGATCTCGGGTATAAACAAGGAGCATGTCGACCCTCCATCTGCATGTGTGCAGCTGTATGTGCTATTTCCAGAGCACAGTGCACGGTGTGCGTATATTTACAGTCCATGCTTGGCTACCGTCAGCCTCATTACACCAACCCCTTCGCACTTCCTCGCAAACAAGCCTGACACTCCGATGAAGTGAACCTTGCCCTTTTATAGCCTGAACAGCTCGGGGAGAGAGATGTGTGACGGGGATGTGAAAACACAGTGCCGTGCATTTAGTCTTTCTCTGGTAAGCTGCAAAGAGGAAGAGGAGATGTGAGAGGATGGGAGTACCCCATCATTCTCCTCACGTTGACATCCGACAGAATACCGAAGAGTAAAAAAGAGAGGGGGGGGGGGGGGGGGAGAGAAAAGTATAAAATGCCACTCTAACAAGTCTCCTGGGAGAAGCTGGGAAAAGAGGGAACAGCTTGTCAGATATGAAATGCTTTAAAAGACTCATAACAACAACAGCCTGCTGCGCTCTGCGTACATGTTCCATACGTGTCGTCCATAGTAACGAACGGCATGATGTATTGGATTGGTCATGTAGAAAACATCAGCCTGTGTGGTTACATAAGAGACTTGGCAACAAGTAAGAGACTGGGACCAGAACGCTATCCAACAGCGTCACCGGGATTCACCGAGGTGTTTGTACAACTCCTCCAAAACGTGTCTGTTTACCCACATGAGGACACTTCAACATTCTCTTCAGTGAAAGATTCACATCCACGTGGCTGCGTGTTTCTAAAAGGGTAAAGCAACTTGAACAACCTCAGTCGGTGTGAAAGAATAGACAGTAGGACTGTGCCAGTGTGGCCCTCAGGTCAGAATATGGAACTAAAAGGGGATTTCAGCGCAAGGATCAACGGTTTTCGAGAACCACAGGGAAAATACACCGCATCACGCGGACGCTTTATCTGTGTTTTCGCTGGTGGGGCATCTCACTGCAGCATGACTCGAGGCTTCTTTTTACTTTTGGTTTAGGTGTAGTTGGATCTGTCTGTGGATAGTCTCGGATCAGGCCTGTCCTCGCAAGTTCCATGTCTACCCCCTTGACTGCTCCCTCTCCTCAAGCGGTGTCTCGATTCGGGGGCTGCACACGACAACGTTGATGACACAGTGGTGCAACTGGACCATCTCATTCCACAGGACCCTTCAAATGTGCATTCCATGCCCCTTGTCAAGTGTCCAATGATGTGGACTTGGCGGTCAACCTAATCCCAGAATTCACTGCGCTCTGCTTGGTTTGAAGAACACAGCCTCCTGAGATGTTCCTTCACCATAACCACTTGTAAACAGTCCAAAGAAGACAATCAACAAAGGGGCGATGATGCAACGCTTTATCCAGCACTGTTTCTTTAACCTCCTCGACCCGCGTCTCTGCTCTTCACGCACAGTTTCTGCTCTGCTGCCAGCTCCTCCTTCATAATTCAGAGTTCTGCAACACTTTGCATGCACCCACACAGAAGATGTTTACGTTTCTTTGCGCATACTTGCCTCCACTCCACAGCCCCCAATGGCTCTGAGATCAGAGAATGACTCATGTCATAAATACGGGAGGAGCAAGTTTAATGCCCTTTGAAGAGTGAACACATTTCACCCAAGCATTTTAACACCCCATCTTAGCTGATGTGAAATATTTGAAGACACGGTGACGTCGTGTTCCTCTGTGATAGACAAGGGGCTACTTTAAAACAATCAAATGCAAAAACTCAACTGGCTGAGTTTGCAACAAATTATCATTTACAGCGTTTTAAATTTATGCAGGGACAGGGAGCGTTTATGTGCAATTTCCTCTGGACTCTATTTGTATAATGAAGGAGATTTGGACGAGAACCACAGGAGTTACCGTGGCAACACTTCACTTCATAAGTATTGCACTTGCTACCGTTGCCGCACTGAAACAAGCATGGCTAAGCGGAATGCGCCGTCGTCCCATTAATCTCACTTTGCACCGGTGGACGTGTGACTGTGGCAGAGGCTCAAACACAAACTGAGGTGGCAGGATTGAGTCTCGGGTCTCACCAGGCTTTGTTTACAATGTTTACAAGCCAAGTGCTCCTCAGCAGTCATGGCAATTAAAAGTCTCCTCACTGCGCTGAAGGAGCAACTTCACTCGAACTCATTGGATATTTGGCCAAAACAACACGAGGAGCTCTTTCTTACTTTTAAGTAAAGATACAAAATTAGAAATATACTGGCTTTTCTTTGTTGCTTAAATCCCACGGCAGGATTTTGGGTTAATTAAAGACAAACTCTCATTTTGTGTTCTTTAGCCTTGTGTGTGATTGTTCCGAAACTCGATACTTTTTCTGTGTTTAACTGTTTGAATTGATACTACACAACTATTTAAGCCTTATTCTGTGTATATTTGTGGATTGCCTGCTCACCAGAGGAAGTTCAGCAGTCCTCAGTACTCGCAATTTTCTCGTTTTCATAAAAATAATTACAGTTACTTTCTTCTTTTCTCGAATTAATACAATAATGTACAAACTTGTGTAGTAAATCCCTGTTTCACTTTCTCAAATGTTGAGTTTGACACAATGTTTGACTCAATGTTTCAAAGTGTTTGGACACAGAAATCATAAAGTTTCAAATCAGGCTTGGTTCATATTTTATACAAATTATTTTATATAAGTTGATACAACATGAGTGTGTAAGATCACCATCCACACTATTGAGATCCTGTTCTTTATTATAATCATATTTAAGGCATTTTATTTTTTTCCCCCATTTTAAAAACTGTTATTCTACGTCTTTTAACTGATTTCAACCATTCATACCTCAAACAATTTGACTCATTTAATATATCAATTCCGATTTTTCCTTCAATGTATTGTTTTTTTTAAATATTTACGTTTATCTAGTATTTAGTATTCCTGCCATAGGAACTGAATTGCACGTTCATGCAGGTTGAGTACAAGAAGACTAGAGTTTGAATCCCACCGACGCCACAATTGACGCTCCTTGTGCAGACTATACGAGTATTACGTTTATTTTAGTTTCCATTGATTTCTCCTCTTGTTGTTGACGCATGTTAATACGTCAGACGCGGGACACTTGTAGTTCTGAGAATATACGAACCATCAAATCTCAGCTGTATAGATTCAGAATTAAGCAATGTGGCGGGTCAAATGATCTAGTACTTTTATGTTTGTATTTTTATTAAGTAATTTTTGTTACTCATTTAAAGATATTTATTTTTGAATGAATTGTCATTAAATAAATGTTTACTTGTTTGCTAAATCATTTTACCTTTAAGTTATGATTTGTTTTTATTGCTAATACAATTTACTCCGTGATGTACTGTAAACTAAATGTGCGCTTTTATTAGTGTCTATAAAATACAATAACATCTTTGATTAATATGTTTTGATAAAAGTAAAGTAAGTAAATATATAAAATAAATACATTTCTATACATTTAAAAACATAGCTTCTACCAAATGTTTGGATTTCTTCTTTTGTTTGCCACAAACCTTTCTCTCATTAAACTTCGAAACTTCTCCCACTTCTTTTAAGTATGGAATAACTGTTAGCGTCTCTGTTTCTCAGACGGACAATTTTAATTAAAACTCATGGCCGAGCTTCTCCGTTATGTAAATCAAAGGGACAGATTTCAGATGCGTCGTGGGCCCTCGCTGTCAGACAAGCTGTCCGCACAGTGGGGTGAAACTTCCCCCAAATCAGATAACTTCATCTTCTTGTCTCGCCCCCATCAGGAGTCCCAGCTCCCACAAACAGCAGCCATGTGAGAGGAGACGCCGGCGAGCCGAGGATGCCATCATCCAGCTAAAGCCCAGCAGCTGCCCTCCTCCTCTCCTCCCTCCCTGGCTCCTGCACCCTCCCTCCTTCCCACATGAGGACGAGAAGATGACTATCACCAGCCGGCAGTCCTTCAATGTCCTGACGGTCATTTTCCTCCTGCTGTCCACTGCAGGTCTGTAATTTCTAATCAGATCTGCCTTCGTAATGTTATTTTCATTTACAAGAGCCTCCAGCAGCTTGTGTTAAGATTATATTTCGGGGGGCGGGGGGGGGGCACATAAGAAGCCCAGATTGTTACCGGGGGCCAAACAAACAAAATTGAACACTTGTTAAATCAAGACCCATTTTGTTGAAAACATCTCATGGGCTGTATTCATTTATGTATTATGTATATCGTCTTTATTTCAGAAACAATGACTCCAAACACGATTTGTTCAAGAATCTCAAATGGATGTGAAAACAAAAGAACTTTATAATCAGTAATTATCAAATGTACGTCAGGGAAATCTTTTAACAGTCTGCGCAAAAATAAACAAAAAGATAATAATATTAGTAAATTAGAGAGTTTTGTAGACTATACCAGTCCATTTGAATAAATGGACTTTTATTTTGAAGGCTAAGAAAGTGATGTGAAGGGCGTTGTGAAGATAGATAGATAGATAGATAGATCTTTATTAATCCCTTTGACAGTTCCCTCTGGAAATTAGGGTTCCGGCAGCATCATCACGGTGTACAAGGAAATGCACAGATAATAATTAGAGTGAGGTACTAAATTAACAGTAAGAAAAAAACAATAGAACAATGTAGACAATATCGGGATAAAAAATACAGAGAAATAAGAGATTGTAAGAGAATGGAGGCTACCGGACACAGCTGGGCTTGATTGGGCTCCACCCTCGCATGGAAACATCAAGCATGACAGAATCACACACTCAGGAAATGGAAGCATTTCAAAATAAAAGCACACTTTGGCTCATTTTCTCAAGGTTCATGTATGAAACGGTGATCCTCACACTTGACTGTGCAGGTTGTGAAATAACCAGGGTCTGTGTTAAGAGTTACTTGATATGCTCGGAGCACTTTGTGGCTGTCTTTTACTGAATGAGTCAGCCGTGAACTAATGAACTAAAAAAAAAAAAAAAGAAGATAGAAAATGAATGTTGACATCCAATGGCAAGTCAGAGAGACAGTTAACACCCAGAGACTTGGAGACATTTAGAGCTTAAAAGGAAAATGTGAGCTTGGCAGCGAGAGCTCTTAACCTGAGGGTGCTCTCTCTGAATGAGGCCACGCTGCAGAGAACTGTGAAGCGAGAGCATCACCACCTGAGAGGTGTAAACACACACACACACACACACACACACACTGTGTCTTTCTGATGTGGAGTTCAAACTAAACATAAGATGCCAGTTCAGGTTTGAAAAGGACAAAATATGCAAAGAGGAGGAGAGGGAAGATTAAACAACTTAATACCCAGCGTTGGTTTAAAAGGTCCGTCTTCAGTCTAAGCTTTGATCTCTTTTCAAATTCATGACGAGAGTTGTGTAACAGTGGTTCTGTGGTTCTGCCTGACGTCCACAGACGAACCTGGGTCTCTAACATCAGCTTTCACACAGGGAGGTCAGCCAGTGCTGGGGTGGGGAGGCAATAAGGACCTGGAACAATCAAAACACCATGTGTGGATTAGGAAGTGTTTTTAATGTTTCTGGATCCCCCAATATGAACAGGGTGGGACAGAATGGGATATTTGTATGAAGGATTAGCACGTATGGCAGTCCAGAAAGTCTGCAGTCCGAGCTGTCCCTTAGCTTAGCCCTGTGGAGTCTGGATGGGGACCAGTACTCTGTGTTTGATTTTCAATTGTACTAACCTCGTTCCTAGTTCGCCAGATGTCTTTTTGTAGCTCCTTAGGATGTTGTTCTGAACCAGAAATGTTAGGAAGAAGGTGTCTCAGTTGTAGCTATTGCCAAAATTTGTCAAGCGAGGCCAATCTGCTCCGTCAGCTCTGAGAAGTTTTTCAGTGAGCCTCCCTCCGATAGGTCTCCTAGTATTAAAATGCCCGTCTGTGCCCATTCCTCCCAAAGGGACGGTTTGTTTTCAATGTTTAACTTGGGATTTAACCATGTTCGTGAAGACATATTCAGATAAGGATTACATTTGAGTTGAGTTGCAACACCTCTCCAGATCCACTGTATATTTGCTAGTGTGGGGTGAGTTAGGAGGTTTTTAGAAAGGGCTCCACTGATCAATTGTATGATTTTTCCATCGAGACCAAATGCATGATAGTATGTGAGTAGATGTGGGATCCCCAGTCCGCCCTGGTCTACTGGTTTTTGAAGTTTTCTCAGACTTATCCTTGGTCGTTTTCCATTCCAGAGGAATTTATTACAGATCCTGTCAAATTGAATAAATAAAATATTTGAGAGAGAATTTAACAGGGAGTGCCTGAAGGATATAATTACATTTAGGTGCACAGGTCATTTTCAACACATTGGCGTTCCCTCACAGAGATAGAAACAATGGGCCCCATCTGTTCAAGTTGGGTTAACAAAGGTTCAATGTGAACCTTGGCCAGGTCTGGTAGTGAAGGGGGAACGCTAATCCCTAAGTGTTTGATGCCTTTCCAACTACTGAAAGCCTCTTTTTGACAGGCTGCAGTTTGGGGGAGAGCTTCAGGTTTTGTAACCTGACAGGTGGAAGAAAGTATTGATGATTTTAAACAGCACAGGAAGTGCATTTTCCGGGTTAGTGACAAATAATAATTCATTGATATTTTATTAATTTATTAATTAATATTTATTAATTTAGAATTATGTTCTAATAATAATAATAAGTATTATTATTAATAATAATATTGCTGCAGAACGTTCATATTATCTTTTAATTACCTTTTTGATATATAAGAAAGAAATCGATAAAGAAATGTTTTATTTATTTGTATTTATCTAGAATTATTTGAGAATTATTATTTTTGATATTGCTGCATAATGTTAATATTATTCTTTAATTACCTTTGTGATATATAACAAAGAAATAGATAGGAATTTTTGTATTTGTATTTATTTAGAATTATTTGAGAATTATTATTATTGATATTGCTGCATAATGTTAATATTATTCTTGATTTACATTTGTGCTATATAACAAACAAAGAATTAGATAAAAAACACATTTGTATCATTTTTGGAGGTAGAACTAGTGACATGAATATTTAACAAAAAGTTTATTGGTCAATTGTTCTGCTTATGATCCTCAGAATTATGGTTTGTTGTTTGTTGTTGTCACCTCATTTCATCTAGTCTGGATTAATGATTATACAGTTACAAGAAGTTACGACACAAAATACTTGTTTACTTCATCCTCATAAAGAAGCCATGTGAGGTTTTATCTTAATAAATAAATAGGGTAAATCTGACTGACTTCCCCTTTTAAATTTTAGAACAACAACAACAACACTTCTTGCGTGGCTATAAATAGCAGATGCGTGACTGATGTTACGATGCTGCTTGTTGGCGGCTGCACTCGGAGCAGGAGCGGCTTGTTTCAGAGCGCAGGTTGTAAACAAAGTGGAATACAAGAGCCAAGCTGTTAACTGTCTCCTAAATGTGAGAAGGTGTTAATGAAATGAAGCAGGCGGGTTGTTGTCTATATAGAAGCTTTGTTGTTTCCACAAGCAGCTGTTGTGCGTTCGTTTAAGGGGGGAGGTCCACCTCCGTCAGTTAACAAGAAGTTAACATCGTGTATACAAAGTTTAAAGTGTCTAAACTTTAATTAAAGTAGACAATACCAGTCCATTTGAATAGATACAAACAATTCCCTTATGCTCAGAAATATGGAAAAAACACTCAACACAATTAGACTGGGAACGAATAGGGGTGGTTTTCTAAAGTGGGACTTTTATTGTGAAGGCTAAGAAAGCGGGCTTGATTGGGCTCCATCCCTGCATATAGACATCAAGCAAGACAGAATCACACACAGGAAACGGAAGCATTTCAAAATAAACGCACTTTATCCACTACGCAGGGAAATACGCTGGGTCTGTGTAAGGAGGTAGTTGATATCTATTTAAAGTTGCAATGCACCACACATGCACCTGAGTCGTCAACAACAAAGTTGCCGGGTGGGGACATCAAAACATTATCAGAAACAGAAATGCTCTTTGCAAGATAGTGCTAGTTTAAAGGTGAAGTTTGTAAGATTTCTGTCATTTTTGTCACTTCTAAAAATATTACAAAGCAATTACATACTGACATTTTCGTGAATGAAAATTAATTGCGTTTCAATGACAACTGAAGTCTACCATAGGTTCTCCTCCATGTTTAGAAGGGTGAGGGTGAGGTGATGGATACAACATGCAACTTCACCTCTAGATGTCACCAAATCTTACACACTGCACCTTTAATGGCTGAGTTCCACCTTTTGTCTTTTAATTTAACATTGTGAATAAACACATCTATGTAGGATAGGGACATTTAGTTCAAGTTGCAATGCCCCACACGCACACCCAAGTCGTCAACAACATTGCTGCAAGATGGGAAATGAAAACACGATCAGGCAGAAACGCTCCTTGCGTGATAGTGAACTTTAAGTTAAAAGGTTTTACAACTCACGGCTGATCTCTCTTTTAGCTTTGTGGTCTAAATGAAGGTGAGCGAGATGCAGAAGCTGCTCTGATTCACAAACAGCAAGGTCAAAGACATTCCCCGAATGAACCATCCCTGACTTCTAATCACTCAGCGCCCTTCACTTCCCCCTCCTCCTCTTCGGCCAAAGGGATCATGGGTAACCGCTCCGAGCTCATTATAACCTGAGAGCTCTCTCGCCTTTCAAACGCTGACCTGTCCTTCTCTGTAATTCATTTATTTACAACCTGCGTCCCTCCTCCCCCACCAGCTCTCTCTGCTCACTACCGGGTGTGCGAGCCCTACTCCGACCACAAGGGGCGCTACCACTTTGGCTTCCACTGCCCGCGCCTCTCCGACAACAAGACCTACATGTACTGCTGCCACCACAACAACACGGCCTTCAAGTACTGCTGCAACGAGACGGAGTTCCAGATGGTCATGCAGGTCAACCTCACCACCACCTCAGATGGATACGCACACAAGTGAGTGACCGCTCCCTGTTCACCCAAAGCTGGCCCTTTAAAGGTGCAGTGTGTGAGATTTGGTGAGGTCTCGAGGTGAAGTTACGTGTTGTACTTGTAATATTATGCTTTTATTCTTGTACTTTTACCACTTTCCTCACAGTCATATTCTCATAGAATAGTTTTGCTATTATTTGTCACTTTTTTCTTCAACATGGCCCTGATATGCAAATGAAACACATCTTAAAGGCTCAGTGCACAACATTGCTGGTAAAATTACTTTGGAAATTCTTTAGACAAAATTGGAATAGAGAATAGTGAACATACAATTGCTGAGGTGAGTACTCTATGCCATGTTGCACCTCCATGTTTTTACACAAACCTGTTGCATTTCAATAGTTTCTCCCATATCATCTGAAACATGCAACTTCCCCTCAAGATGTCACTCAATCTTACGCACTGTAACTTTAAGACTGAACTGTTTCTGCACATTCTATCCCCCACATTTCTTGTCTAACTACATTGACGCCATCCAGAACAAGTGTAGACAAAATAATTACATTTGTAAAATGGGGAATACAAGAAGTAGTTGGATTGTGCTGTCCATGCTTTTCACCACATTTCACTCAAATTCTAAGAATCCGGGTCAATTCCAAGTTTAATGTGAGCTCCTGTGATGGGAGGAGCCTCATATGAGGTGGACTGACACCACTCTCTCCCTGCCCAGAGAGTTGTGTTGACATTGAACTTCAGCACGGAGACGAACAGATGCTGACGGTAGTTGTTAAGAACAGGACGCCTCCACGCGATGCCACACAAGACAGGTGTTCAGTGTGTATCGTAGACATTCACGCAATAATTGAAATACTTTATTTAATCCCTTGGGAAAATAAACAACTCTCCCGCTATTATTAATAGAGCACTCTAAAGGTAGCAGGAAATGTCAATATACCACCCTCTCCCTCTGGACTCCAATTCGTTACAGGATGTGCAGGTTTGAAGAGTGCAAAGAGAAATGATCAGTGGGAGCTCTCGGGTGACAAACCCACAGCTCTGTGTACTTATGTCCTCCCAGCATGTCTCTGTCTGTCTGCGAGGCTTCACACTGCCCCTGTAGCCGCTCATCATATTTCATTGTGGTGTCACCGCACGGCCTGTGGGGCCGCTCTTTGATCCAGGTTCGATGTTAAACTCCGGCCAAGTGAGACACATTGACCATTACTCTACGGGAATTGGTTTTATAGTGTGGAAATAAAGTAGTGTGTGTGTGTGTGTGTGTGTGTGTGTGTGTGTTCCGAGTGAAAGAGTCAGAACAGCAGAGAAATGAACCACAAACCTGTGACAGATAATCAATAGCATGTGCTTTCCCCCTTGCTGAGAGTGCTCTTTAAATATTAAATAACATAACATGAGTTTCAGTTGTGTGGTCCATCCAGATGATCCAAATGATTCAACTTGGCTTTTACATATTTATTCAAATAATGGAGATATTATTTGATTTTTGATATTGGTATTATGATTCTATAATGTCCCCTTCTCCTTATTTGTATCTAAATGTTCTCTCAGTAAAAATGATCATGAAAATAAAATATTAAAACGCAGCAATGCAGTAGAGAAGACATTTCAATTTATTGAGTATTCCAGCCGCCACATATTTTTCAGACGGATGTGGATTCTTTTGATTCACTGAACTCAATACACTCTTTTGCTTGGACAAATTGTTCCAAAATAACATAAGATATAACAGCTTCCCTTCTAAAGAATCCTTTTCAAAGTGAAGTCCTCTTTCATCTCTGTCTTTCAGAGTCAAAACATTGTTTTGTCATTGTGAATATCTTCCACATGGGAGCCAATCACTTTCAATTTATGTCAAATTCCCCATTTCCCCAGATACTTACATCATGGAAGTGCATGGACTCAAGGTAACGGCTTATTTGTCCGACATTAATCGCGGTGAAAACGAAACAAATTAAAAAGGCTTTAGTGCAATTGAAAGTGTTTTTGTCCAACATATTTAGAGTGAGAGCAGATGGAGGTTTTTCTCGGTGGCTTCCATCCAGCGGGGATTTCGGCTCTTGCCACATGAGCAGCAAACATCCACACCTGGCAGCTCCGTCAAAGCTACAGGGAGCTATAGACCCAGCTCAGCACAGAGTTATCTGTTCAAATAATGATAAACAACCCTCATGTGCAACCCTCTCCGCGTGTCTCCCGAAGTAATTACACAGCCCTGGTCGGCGTGTGGATCTACGGCTTCTTCGTCATGGTGCTGCTGGCGCTGGACTTCCTCTACTACTCGGCCATCAACTACGAGCTGTGCCGGGTCTACCTGGAGAAGTGGGGCCTGGGCGGGCGCTGGCTGAAGAAGGCCCGGAGCCAGTGGCACAGGTCCATGCAGGAGGAGAGCGAGGCGGCCGCCGCCCAGGCCCAGGCCCAGCCCATGGTCCACGGCAGCCACTACCAGCCCCGGCACAGCCTCCAGGAGGAGAGCCACAGCCCCACGCTCCTGCCCTACAACACATCCACCGCATGGTGAGTTCAATGACTCGGCTGTTTATGTGCAAATACTAAGTGAGATGTAAAATACACTGCAATTCTATTCAGCTGTATGTGGCAGTCTGCAGCGTGTCCTCAGGGCACTTAACGAAAGGCATAGTTCTCTTAGTCCCCATTGATGGTTGCCATAGAAACCAAGGTTGTGGCCTCAACCATAGAGTCTAGTGAAAGAGAAAGGCATAATAATGATGGAGACCTCTTGTTAATGATTATTTATTGAGCAGAAAAGTACCTTGTTTGATAATTCATCATTCAGTTCAAAGTCCTCTGCTAACATGAAGGTCGGGGAGGATGTTTTGCAATATTAAAGGTTTTTGTGCGACAAAAACGAAAGTACTTTACACCGCTGCTGATATAAAATACAAATAATCCAAATCATATCTGTACCTTACATGAATATTGCAGTTAAAACGGGACTACTGTTTATTGGTTCCCATGTTAATTGGTTATAATCATCAGAATTTGTACGTGATTTGTCGTATTTATAATATTATTTATATCTTTAGAATATTTGCCTCCAAAAAGAAAAAAAAACAAAGTGAAATTAAAACACAAGAGCATCATATTTTGCGACATTATATTTAGTGCTAAGTACGAAAATCCGCGCAATGCCTCGCCTGGACCTGTTCGTTTTCATCAGAGGCTGATACCTTTATATCAAAGGCATATGCCCTCAGATCAGAGGCAACAACCTTAGTTCTTTGGACTTCTGCCTACAGACCTTACCCTATGAAGACATTCTGACTCGTAACCCTTTTTGCCAACCTTCTAATAAACCTCTCAGGGAACCAGTTCCATTAGCCTTTGATCTTAAAGTATATTCCTGTGACGTTCCATCCTCTCAGAATAGCTGCACTGTCTTTGGTTCAAGAACCCCTCTTGCTTTTAAGTCTCATTAGGGCTCTGTCATGATTAATGATTCTAGAGGCACACACTGGGAGCTTCAGTGTCGAGCCAGGGTGCTCGAACCCATATCTGACCGGACTGAGTCACATTCAGAACCTTTCATAGAGTTTTCTGTTTGCACATACACCATCTGCCGTCCTTTCACTTTCTGTCGTGTTAGGCTTTTGATTTATGAGCCCGGGAGTGAACTATGTCACACACAGTGTCCCTTCTTCTGTTCAGACCGTCATAATACAGCAACACAATCATCGAGCACAGACTGGACAAACCTCCATTTCTGTGGAGTCCATTTTTCATCCTCTGTCTCGGATGCTGTGCACCCTCTCTGCCTGCCTGGGACTTGGAGACTTGCCGGAAGAGGTAGACGTCTCTCTGGGGGTCATGATAATTTAATGCAGACGGAGGGTTTTTGACAAATGGGCTTGGAGATGCAGTGTGGACAGAGGGCAGGCGCAGATAGAGCAGCGAGGGTGCTGGGAGAAGGATTCCGGGGCTGCTCTGCTGGTGGAAATGTGATAAGCAGCGACCGGACTCGTCCGCCGAGTCCTCCTCATTAGACACTGAGTCAGTTGGTCATGATAGGACTCATCAATCCCGAATCCCAGGCAGGGTTGACCTGTAACTGGCAGCTTTAAAGGAAAGGAAGTTCTAAAAAAAAGCTTCTGGAAACTTCTTTGGGAGACAAAAGTCTCATATCGGGGTCCACGCACTTCCAAGTGCACATTTGTAGACCACTCATGTCACAGTGACCGTCCCATTTCACAGGACACTCAAAATGTGCACTCAGAACCCCCGAAAACAAAGTTTGAATCGATGTGGACTTTGCGGTCCATCATATCCCAGACTGCACGACGCTCCACCCGGCAAAAATCGTCTAAAAAGATGGTACTTGCAAGCAGAGCGAAGAACTCGGAAAGCGGAGATCGACTGACTCGTTTGAAATGTTGTTTTGTGGAGTCAGAAAATTAAAAACTACAGCGCAGTGCTGCGGTGTAATTATTTCGTATGTTTAAATGAACTCTCCTCGATAAAAGAGGTGAGGGAACTGTGGCACAGCAACTGGTTCTGGCTTCATGTTGTTGAGTCCCGTCCCACCACCGCTGCCAAGTGCAGACCGTCTCATTTAACCGCGTAATGCAGTGAGTGCCCTTGGTAGTATGTGGCAGCTTAAATGGGACACAGCTCATGTGCGTGTTGAAAAACCAGAGCAACTCTCGCGTCGGTCAGTGGAAATGGTGAAGGGATCTGCTGTAGGATGGATGGCCATGTGGGATAATCGTATGCAACCTCTTTTCCTAATAAACAGGACATCGTTTACAAAGAGCGAAAGATATTCTGGGGTGATCCGTCACGCTTGAAAGCAAAGAAAGTGACAGATACCAGGAGCTAAAAACAGTTTCTGGGGCGTGATGAGAATAGCCGGCGTGCTTCACACAATTCAGATAATGCTCACACCTTTTCCTGAATGTGTGAAGTTAGCACATGAAGCTGTACATGCAGCACCAACGCCGGTCTATGTCGCCCACATGTTGCGTCACAGAATGGCCCGTGGCCTGTTTGCGGGGGCGCATCCCCCCGGGGAGGGACGGCGCTGCTGCGGCCGCAATGGCTCCGAAAACTGGGTCCATTTAAGCCGAACATCTGCCGGGCAAATGTAAACACAGACGGGGTCAAGTCTAAAAACAAACTGAGGAATCCTACATCCACTGTGGTGGAACCGTGGTGATAAGTGAAGTGTCATCTTCACGTATGTAGATTGTTTACCATATCGCTACCCGAGCAGCCTGTATCAGTTTAAACAAGTAAACAGCTAGTGTTGTTTTGTACCCAATCATGTCGGAGGCGAGGGAGAGGGTATACAAAGGGGATCTGCCGAGCCAGATATTATGGTTTATCTCCACTTTATAGGGAGAACACATTGCTCTTTTATGGGCGGGGAATTGCCAGCAGATGGGGAGTTTACTGGAGTAATGTGGTTCTTGATGCAGCCAGGCACGGAACACAGCTTTTTCATGACATGGACTCTGACCGAGGGGCAACCTCCGGTGCAGATGGACGAGGAACAATAGGACGTGAAAAAGCTTGCAGTTCGTAGCGTAACCACTGGGGGCTGACTCCAAAAGGGACTCAAAAGTCTGGTACAAACTTTGGTTTTGGTCTCAATCAGTCACAAGGGGTGAATTTTATTCGACCGTGGTTATTTTTATTTGCGCATATTTATTGGCGTGGTCTCTTCACCGACACCCGAGGCGACCTGTTACGTTCCGCGGATGAGGTGACGGCACCGCGAGCCGACCCACAGCTCCGTGTGTGTTCCGCCTCTTAGCCCGTTTTTGAATGGACTGGGAACCAGGAGGAGTTAGGATTTGGCAAGATGGCCGACGAGGGACTCCGCCCACAATTTGCCACAAAACCTCTGCTGAAACCAACTGGTGACGTCACGGACGCTACGTCCATCTTTATATACAGGCTATGAGACCAAAACCAAAGTTTGTACCAGGCTTTAAACATGTTTCATTCATCTGAAAGTTGGCCATTTTAACATGGGAGTCTATGGGGATTTGGTCCTTTTTGGAGTCAGCCCCCAGTGGTTACACTATGAACTGCATGTTTTTTCTCTTCCTATAGTGCCTCATCCGTCTTCAGCGGAGGTTGCCCTTTGGATGAATCAGATAATTGAGAAGTTGGCTGTATCGGTTCATGTTGTGGCTATTTCAATGCAGGTCCCACCACACCGAACCATAAACCAGTCATTTCTCCAATAAGTGGTATTAATGCCCATGGGGACACTTCTGCAGATCAGTGGAAGTTCGGTTAAAAAGAACACCCTTCACATTCAAATTCTAACATCTGACTTCTTATCTGCAGTGAGCACGGGCACAGCTCTGCAGGGGGCGTGGCTATTTATCCGTCCGTACTCATTTAGGAAGCATAAGAAACATGGTATTGGAGGCGAGATTTGAATTTTTTGCCAGTGCACAATGCTACAGTGTTAGAGTGTTTCGTATTATATTTACTGTCACAATATCAATATCAAACCGTACATGTGTCGTGCCTCTGGGCGTCCTGAGGACCACAGCGTCAGAAACAGTTTCCAAATGAAAGGCAGAATCAAGCGGCGGCGCTCGTGTTTGGCTCTTATCTCCAGGCTCAGCCCACAGCTGCAGGCGGCTGTTAAATATTTACCGTGCACACTCACACAGCAGCAGCAGGGTATTGATCTGTTTGTCTAATTCCCTACATGAATAAGCAGTGTTGAACTATTCCTTTAAAAAAATCCTGATTAAAAATCAATTCAAATGGGGGGGGCTGTGGTGGAACATCAAAGGAAGAAAATAAAAAGATAGATGAGTATGTTGCTCTCAGCCAATCGAAGGATAATAAAAATTGAGTGTTTGTGAGACTCTTCAGTAAACCATGTAAACGGCTGTTCCTGGAAGCTGCTGCCACAAAAGCACTCAGCAGCGTTCACGCCCCAATTGGTTGTCTACTTTTGCCATTAGGACATAAAAAGTTTCTCCGACATCCCAGTTCTCAACCACTGATCTACTTCCTGCAATTAGCAGCACAGAGGAGCAACAGCATCCTTTTAATATTACGTTAATAATAAGAGCTTGTACTGAAGGATCCACCACACTCTCACCTTTGGACTGCCCATAAAGATGGCTGTAGCATCCGTGACGTCACCCATAGGTGTCTGCAGAGTGCTTCTGAAGCCTCTAGTGGCCGGTTCACTCGTCGGCCGTTTGCCGATGCCTAACTCCTCCCACTTCCCGTTTCAACCAAAAATGGGCAAAGAGGCGTAACACGGGTAGAGCGAGGGTGGGCCGATTGGGCTGTCACAGCATCCACAGAACCTGCCAGGTCGGCCCAGGTGTCACTCAAGTTGGCCACGCCCCTTAATTATTCATCCCCAATTCATTGAGATCAAAACTGGAGTGTGTACCAGGCTTTAGATATATTTAATCCACCTCTCGAGGGTTAGTGTTAACCATTTTAACATGGAGGCCTATGTGGATTGACTCACTTTTGAAATAAAGCTTTGTTATCAGTCACTTTAGTCAGCGGCGCTGATCCGACCATCATGGACACGAGGCTGTGTGTGTTCCTCTCGTTACTGAAGAAGATGCAGCGCGATGAACGACTCCAGATCACTGACAGGATCTGGGAACGATGCACTTGTTTGATAGCTCCGCAGGGGAGAGTAAACAACGGCGGCGTGATGGATACGTGTGTCGGAGTGTAGCGGCGGCTGGAGAGTAGAGAGTCAGAGTAACAGTCGTGAGCAGAGTACACGTTAAGATTCCTTTACAGATGGAAATGAGAGGCTGACTCACCTGCCGTGTTCCTCTGCTCTCTCCGTGTTCCTCTCTTTAACTTTCATTCCGCAGAACTGTGCGTGAAATCGTTCCCACGGCGATTCCTCAAAGCGCTGCCTGCACGCAACCCAAGCATTGATATAACACACAGGCACAAATCCAGCTTAACAGCACCTGTCTGTCAGGCCTCAGGGAGTCGAACCCAATGGGAAATCCAAGCTCCTTGTCTTGCTCCACAGCACTTTGGGCAGTCGTACCCTGCTCTTGAACGCCTGCTGGTCCCGTCTGCAGCACAAACCACATTTTCTGCTGCCGTATCAGAATCAGAGTGTCTTTATTGTCATCGAACATGTACAACTAAATCGAGTGCAACCCTTCTTAATGCAGATAAGAACACAAACCTAAAGTGCAAAAAACAGTATATACAAATATATAGATATATCACATAAGAACACTCACACACACACACGTAGGGCATGTCTGGTCAAATGCATTTACTTGCAGGGCAGTTATTGCTTTTGGATAAAAACAGTTTTTTAACCCGACCCCGTTTTAGTTGTCCTGTATCTTCTGGGCAGAAGTTCAAACAGGCGATGACCCGGGTGTGAGGGGTCTCTGAGTATTTTTTATTTTTTTTTTGTATTTTCTGTCAGGGTTTGATCAAAGCAGAACTCTTGTCTCCTGCATATTCACATCCATCTTTGAACTGTGGTAATAATAGAATTGTACATAATGATATTATTCCTGGCCCTGTCCGTCCACAGAACACTGTGCCAAGACCTTGTCCAATTAAAGTGACGCTCTCCATGTGCTACGAGTTAATTAACATCATGGATTCTACCGAGGCAGCGAGGCACGGAGTCTGTGCTGCAGGCTAAAGAGGAAGAGCAGGGGAATAGTTTTCTCTCGCTTCTCGAATTATTATGGGATGACTGGTGGCGATGCCGCAAAGCACAGAGATGTGCTGCAGACGCCTTTGTTTATTTTTGAGCTGTGTTTGTAATCTTTAATAAGTTCTGATGTCACGTGTTTACTCTGCGTTTTACTCGAGAGCAGGGAGGCGAGTCCTGGAAGAACACTAAGCTATGAAATGAGGAATTAAAGGTGCAGTGTGTAAGATTTGGTGACCTCTACAGGTGAAGTTGGATGTTGTATCCATCGCCTCACCCTTCTGAACATGCAGGAGAACCTATGGTCGACTTCAGTTGTCATCAAAACTCAAAAGATGTTTAGTATGTCCACTTTGGGCTACCGTAAAAACATGGCGGCCCCCATAGAGAGGACCCACTCCTCGTGTAAATATAAGTTAATGGAATATAAAATATTTAGATGATTATAAATATGGAAAATGTCAGTATGTAATTGTTTTGTAATATTTTCAGAAGTGACAAAAATGGCCCAAATCTTACACACTGCACCTTTTTCTTTTTCTATTTTTGGCCTCATGTGTTTACGTACCCAAAGAGTGTTCATCAGCTGTTTGACAGGATGTATTAGTATTTATACTTTCCTATTTTGCTTGTTTTCCCGGCAGAGCAATGCTGCGAGCGGACGAGCTGAGGAGTAGCATCACCTCGTTCCCTTATATGGTCGTAGGAGGAGACAGACCGACTCTGGACCCACCCACTCAAAGATCACTGCTGTGCTAGCCATACTGTTGTAGTTAGAAGTGACTGCTGCTGCACCTTTTTTGCTAATGAGCACAAAAACACCCAGAAACAGGTGGATGTGGCGTTTGGGGGAAACGCAGCACCTCAGAGCGACGGAGTGCCGGTGGGACGGACAGACGGACGGACGGCACACTCTTGCCCCCCCCCCCCCCCCCCCCCCCCCCCCCCCCCCCCCCCCCCCCCCCCCCCCGCGGGAGACCGGGGGCCCGGCCCCCCCTTCCCCCCCCCCCCCCCCCCCCCTCTCTCTCGGAGCAGCACCACCACACAGACCTGAGCTCACCTGGACGAACTGCGAGGAGCTGATTTCGACATGAGTAAATAGAGCTCATCTTTCTAGATATAAAGTATCGATTACACTGCTTTGTCGGTTTGTGTTGAGTAGCAGTTAGACACAGTGGCGGTTTATCTATTTGGTGATTTATAGGTGTGAAGTAGTGAGAGAGCGGCGAGCTTAGGTTGATGCTGAGCATCTTCCCTAGAGTCTTTTCTTCTTTCTTTTTTAAACCACTCACACAAAACTGTCTGTGCGGCCATGTTGGAAATCTGTTCGTTGTTTACCTCAGACAGGATTATGTGCGGGCTAATCTGAGGTCATTTCACCGTGACAGTGAGGAAAGTTATTTCATCTTAAAGGTGCGGTCTGTTATTTTTGTCAATTCTAAAAATATTACAAAACGATTACATACTGACTTATTCATGAATTCATAATGACTTAATTGTATTCTTTTATATCATTTTTTTTATTACCCTAAAATGAGGCCATTAATGTATATTTACCTGAGGAGCAGGTCCTCTCTCTGGGGCCCAGATGGATGTACTAAACATCTTGTGATTCCTAACATGCAGGTTCACCACTAGAGGTCACCAAATCTTACACACTGCACCTTTAAATCATTACTTCTTAAGGATCAGGGAAGACTATAATACATAATATTAGGATGATAAAACGATCACATGACAGTCCCCGCGAGCAATATGATGCAACACATTGAAAACACATTGCACTTGAAATCCCATATTGGTAACAGCCGGTTCATTAAGCCAGTGAGCCGGAAAACAGTCAAAAACTCTCATTCACTGTCAGCAATAATGTACAGTAGTTACAGCAGGACGTTGACGAGAGCTGCCGGGCGAGGGCAGGGAATTCACTGAGGTGGAACATAGGTTATATTTAAGATGAAGGCTGAAGTCGATGAAGCAGACTTGCAGTGTTCCTGGGTAATTCATTGGAAAACTTCTCTGTGTCGGATTCATGTGGAGAAAAGTTCATGTGTCCAAAGTTTGTTTGTCATGCCGCCATGATTCGTTTCTATTAGACAGTTACATCTTCTTAATTTAAAGATTTAAAGTGTCAGAAAATAGCTCAGCATCATATATGACAACTTAATCCCATCGGGCTGCAAATACAGATAAATATCATTACTCATTCATTTGCCATCAGCTGTTTTCGTCCAAATCAAAACATATTTAATGTGTTTAAAGTTATAAATGATCTATTTTGGAATAGTTCCAGAATGATTGTGATTGCCAAACTGCTATAGAGCATCACGGCCATATTGAAGATCATAATTTTAAGAATATTGTCATAGTATAAAAAACATAGTTGTTACTAATGATTTTATGATATTATTATTATGATGGTGAAAAAGCTCCCGCTCCCTAATCTAATTATTACAATGATGATATTCAGTTTCAATGATAATGTGTTGTTAGTGCCGACCTCCTCCTACTTCCCGGTTCTTTCAAAAATGGGGCCGAGCACAGGGAGAGGTGGGGTGGACCCATGGTGCTGTCGTAGCATCCACAGAAGGTCCACCCAGGTGTCACTCAAGAGGCCACGCCCCCTTTATTATGCACAATTTCAAACCTCGTTAAAAAAAAAAAAAAAAAAATTAGAAAACCTCTAAAGTTAGCCATTGTAACATAGGAGTCTATGGGGATTGACTGGCTTTTGCCTCAAGTGGCCACCCTGTGAACTGCACGTTTTTCCACTCCCCTATTGGACTCATCCGTCAGCCTTGGAGGTTGCCCCTCAGTCTAAAGTCAGCAGCCAGTTTTCACTGAGTCAGCAAGTGGTCAGATGATATTGTTAATGCTGAACAGAGCTGTCCTCCTGGCACTGTCTCCTCCACTCAGCTTTGAGCAATAGCGTACGTTCATATGTTGTGAGGGCGGAGCTTTTCAACATTTCTAAAATCATGGACTCCACCTGACCCCAAACCTAACCCTAATCTCAACGAGGCATTGCAGTTCTTCAACCATGAATTGGTCAAACCCCAAATTTGAGTCCGATTGTTGTCGCGCTGCATCTGAGCGGGGAGCAGGTGCAGAGGGGGTGGAGTCAGTGCCACAGAGGGGTCCCCCTCGCTCACATCTGTATCCAGCAGCTGTCGGGACTGAATCCTCGGGGTCAGAGCAGTGACATCCTCATCAGTGTCGTGATGCTGCTCCCCTCACCTCACCTCACCTCACCTCACCGGGTGTCTGTGTGGTCGCGTCCCGCCCGCCGCCGGTCGTCCACGGTTACCAGCAATAATATTTACATTTGCTGAGTTAGTTCCCATTTCATCTGCGTCGCGCCGTATCACAGGAACAGGAAGTGTCAGAGGGAAATAATCGGCCCCAGAGATCTGCAGCTAAATTTACTCTCGCTCTCTCTTTCTCTCTCTCTCTCTCTCTCTCTCATGCTCTCTCTTTCTCTCCCCCTCCCTCTCTATCTCTCCCCTCCCCCCCTCCCTCCCTGATGTGAACATCAGTGGCTAACGGGGGAGAAAAAAGGGGTTTTAACAGGTGCAGAAGCACAACGGTTTTTATAATTAGTCCCTGATGCTGCTTTAAAAACAATGAGGTGTCTCCTGATGTGTAATATGAAGGGAAAAGTAGGTTTTTGTTATAATCACTGATAAAAAGTAATAATTAAACAGCGGAAGGAAAACAAAGCTTCACTTTCTGTCTTTCTTTCTGACTGAGTAGTAGCAGGGTTCGGAAAACGATTTGCCCTCAAACCAGAGAATCTTTTCCTTGTATAAACTAGTTTCTTACGATGTTAGGTTTGTTTTCGTGACGTTTTGTTGAAAACAGTCTTGACACCGGCCTGATGTGACGTGGTACTGTAAATCCTATAAGCTCCGCCCACCCTGAAAATACAAAAATATAAATAATAAGGACGGCGGGGGAAAAGGGAGCACACTCATCTGTTTCAGTTCCTCTCTCTCCTCTCCTTTCTCTCCAGGTTGTCATGGTAACAGTTGCCTTACAGTTGAATACCCACCTGTACACACAGAAGCTTTGTAGTGGTTGATACCTCACTGTCCAGGTGTGGGTGTGGGTGTGGCCTGTGGTAGTGGGCGTGCACCACCCTCTGTCTACGTTAATCACTGGTAGATAGAATGTTACTGTTTTCAGTTGGGTTGTTCTTGCACTCGTTGACTTTGTATCGTCACAACAGGGATAAATAAAGTTTTATCTTTTCAAGTGTGTTTAAATACGTCTGTGTCACAGAGTCTTTGGACAGAAATCACCTTATTTTGGACACATATGGCACATTGTGTTTTTCACCTACTTTCCATTCACTTACACATTTCACGTTTGCATGTGCACTCACTGTGGTGATGGGTGTGTTTGACCATGTTTTTAAAGGTTTTTGGAATATAAATGAATAACCCAGTGGTCTTATTTTGAAACATTTGGTTCAAAATGTACAGAAAATTTTTTTGATATGTTATTTAATTTATTCTGTTTTTATTTATATGTAATGTATATTTCACGATTTTAAATTGTTTTCCTACTGTATGTACAAAATATATGACGTGCCACTTCATAGCCAAACATAATAATTATATTTATATAATTATTACGTTTATATTATATAATTACTATAAAATAGTAATCATTGTAATAATAATGATAATAATGATAATGAAATAATGTTAAAGATACTAATGATAACACTAACGATAGTAATGGTAATAATATCAATAATAAAAACAACAATAATTCAATCATAATAATCATAATTAAATGAATTACCTATTGAACTAAAAGAGAACATACAATGCAGTACTGCTCAGTATAAATATGCATTGTAGTAGTAGAAGTAGACTTGTGAAGTACAACGACAACAGCTGACACATGTATGTGTTGCATTAAATGACGTTTTCATTCATCTCATGATGTCAGATGTTGCTGTTGCCGTGGTGACGAGGACGAGAGTTGACAGACAGCGGCAACAAGGGGACGTGTCAGACCTCAACACCTCCTCTCACAACATGTCAACACCCCCGACAGCCAACATGTGTCTCCACACTGTCACGCCATGTTCCAGTTCCTCTAATAAACTCTGACTTCACATTTTCCACTGTCCTCATCCACCTGTCCGTCACTCTGCCCGGGTCCCGTCTCCGCTCCCTTCCACCGCCGCCATCTTTCTTCCCATCGGCTCCATCTGCGCCTCCGTCCTCCCCGTGTGCCAGTAACCGACGCTCCTTCCCATCTGTGCACATGGAACCGATTACAGACATCCATCACCATTTAAAAACCATTGTCTGGGTTTCCAACATCCTGCTGTTAGTGCCGCGCCAGAGACGCATCCTGCCAACGTCTATTAAAAGTCCATTAGGTCTCGTGTCTCTGATGTCCTCGCCGCTCGGACCGGACCGGGTCCTCCTCCTCTGGCCCCGATGCATTAAGATCCATCTGAAGGAAACGAGACGGCGAGATCTCTGTTCCGGTAAGAACGCTCCTCAGATATCTGATCTGATTCATTGGATTTTCTTTAGAAGTCGGATGGAGGAGTTCTAGACTTGAACCTGTAGTTCTCAGGGTAGCCACTAGTGGCTGCGCTCCCAAAAAATCGAGTCAATCCCCATCGACTCCCATGTTAAAACGGTCGACGTGAGAGGCAGACGGCACCATGGGACCACCCCAGCTCCACCTGTGCTCCGCCTCTTGGCCAGTTTTTGTGTGAACCAGGCAGTAGGAGGAGTTAGGCATGGGCAAGATGGCCGACCAGGGAACCCGCCCACTACAAGCCTCATAAGCACTCTGCAGGGGGACGTCACGGACGCTACGTCCATATTTATGTACAGACTATGATCTTAACTTTAGTCTGATGTGCAATTAAAGGACAATTCCATTGTATTCATGTCCAGTTAGGACACACACTCGACCAGTTAGGACTCTTTTCATCATGTTTTTAATTTCATAGTTTAATTCTTTTTTTTTTTATTATCATCACAAAATTTAAACTTGAATGTGAGATTAGGAATCATCTTGATGAGCCATTGATGATCAATGGTTCAATCTCTGTTTGTAGATTGGGGTAGACGGGGTTCAAACTCCGTTTAGTGGACAACCCGCTTTATCTCCTGAGCCACGGCCTTAAAAATTGGATTGTAGCTTTACTTCGGATTTCATTTGCCTTTCTGTTAATTCTTGTTTTCATTTGAAACAACTCCCTCTTTCCCCTGTGTCTCTGTGAGGTGTGTCGATGCTCGTTTGGCTCGTAGCTCCGCCCTCATTAGTTTCACCTGTGAGCCATTTTCAATTAGCAGCAGCTGTGTATTTAGTCTCTGTTCTGCTCTGGTTCTGGTTTTCTGGTTGTTCAGTCGGAGTTGCTGCTGCTTTGTTTTTTCGAAGTGCTTTAATGATTCTACTTTTACAAACACTGGGGGGATTTAATCTAGTAGTCGTGTGCTTCGTTATTGTTGTTGTTAATCTGCAGAGACGAGTCCACACAGGTGGATTTGATTTGATGCTCAAGAAAAATGTTAAATGAAAACAATGTAGATATAGATATTCAAATGAAAAGCTTGAATGAGCTTCGGTCGTTTAAAGGTGCAGTGGGGGAGGAAGGGAGGATGTAAATTACAATGAAAAATAGAAAAAAGAAGAAAAACACAAACACCCAGCTTCGTCTCCCTGGCGTGTTTCCAGCCACTGCGCTGAGAATAAATCACACACATCCTCTCTCCTCTCACTCTCTGTGGAGATGTGACCCAGTAATGAAGAGTGATTTAAAGTGAGCTCTGTTTACCTTCATTCTTTATGCTGAATTACTGCTGCTGCTCCTCCTCCGGGGGGGTGCAGGGGACACATCCGCTGAAATCTGAACCCTCTGTATTTATAGAGTCGGGGCTGCGAACCAAACATGGTCATCTTCTCAAGAGTGGGGTCAGAAGAGCTGGGGCTGGAACTCAAATACAGAGCGGAGCCATTTTGGCTCGAGCACCTGGAGCCTCAAGTGCGAAACGGTAGACAGTGGAAACTCACATTGCTGCAAACACAGTGCTGCAGAGATCACCTTCATCATCATCATCGTCATCCTCAGAGCTGCGATCCAGACTTTTAAATAGATTCACTTTTTAATAGACCACTGTAAAGACAGGGCGGCCCCCCCATCAGAACCCGCCATGCATTCAGTAGTGATAGAACAGGATGCAGCACCTTCCCTCAGACTTGCAGCAAACTTTGGGTCCAGTGGCCACTTGCAGTACTGCAACAATAAATCCCTGTGTGGCCCGCAATGCATTTTTCATGTATTTTCATATTTTGAATCTATGATGCTTTTATTTTGGAAAACAGTCCCAAAGTCACGGCTGTGGGGCCAGGTGTCACTCGAGAGGCCCCGCCCCTTCATTGCACACAGTTTCAAACCTCAGTAGAAGAAGGGGGGAAAAGTAATCCCGTACAGTGCCTTATTGAGGCCGTGCTTGAACTTCCTGCTGTTTAGGTTGCCATAGCAACCGTATGTATCTTATCCGATGTCTGCAGAGGAGCTGTGATGATGAGGAGTCAGACGTGATGATGATGATGATGATGTGGTCTCTAATGGAGAAAGGAAAAGGTGTTGTCAGCGGAGCAGAGCAGCTTTAATCCTGTGAGGATTTGAGCCTGGATCTGTTTGTTCTCATGGATCAGGAGGAGGAGGAGGAGGAGGTGACACTGTGTGTGTGTGTGTGTGTGTGTGTGTGTGTGCTTGCTGTGACCTTTAATATTCATCTTCTTTCATTTATCCTCCCTGTCACACTGTGACTGTGTGAAGACACTATGTTCATGATGGGATTAGATCAGCAGCACAGTGACTGTAATGGGAGGAGTGTGTAAGAGAACAGAATAGAACTTCATCCATCCCCATTGTGGCGCTGCAGCAGAGAGAACAACACGGGCAGAGCAAGACTGTGATGTACTGTTCCTACAACTAATACTACTACTATGAATGATAATAGTAATAATAATAATAATTGTAATTATGATCATTATTATTATTATTGTTATTATAATTATAATTGATGATAATGATACATACACACACGCACACCCATAAGCACAAGCATACGCTCACACACCATCGTACCTATACAAACATATGTAAATGTGATTTATAAATACAGACGTAAATACTGTATCAACATACACATACTACACATATACATATACACATGCATACACAACCATAAACACACACATATACACCATATCCACATCCTATAAACAAGAACAAGACAATGCAATAATCAACATTATCATCGTCATCATCATCTCACCAAATGAATACAGTCAGATTCAGTGGCACATAATAATCATAACCTTTCATACTGTGGAAGTCATATCCACCTGTCTGTGCCAACATCACTATATCTTTATGTATTTGACAGAGATAGATTTCACGTTTTGAAATGTCAGATGCATCTGTGTGAATCCTGAATGTCAACAAACAAACAAACAACGCTGCTGCTGCTGGTTGTTGTTGTTGTTGTGGCCGAGTTTCATACATTAACCTTTGAGCGGTGAAATGAACTTTAAGACACACACACACACACACAACACACACACACACACACACACACATTCTAAATGTCTGAATCCAGAGAGACAGTGGTATTTGGATGTTATCATCTAAAACAATGAAAATAACCTCGTTTCAGCTGCTGCACAGAATAATTAGATTTCCCTGCTCTATTCAACATTTCAGATTGAATTAAAAAAGTCTCGATTGTCCATTACTGCTGCCTCCCTAATAAATGTATGTAGTGTAATGGAATATAATCGCATTAGTCTAATCCATAAATGACAATTACACCGTAACAGATGAGGTCACAGACCATCGACGGAGTCATGAAAGAAAAGATGCACTTTGTTTATTCAGACGGTCGCAGGTGCAATAAAAAAAACACAGCACATACACTCTATAACTGGTTGTAAACAATATTCAAATGATGTTTACAATAATTAATAACAGGTCAATCTAAACAATGATTACCTTTGTGAAATACACAGAAACATTGACATGCACTTTGGCATCAAAGTAAGTCAATTTTAAATTCTGAATGGGGGTGGAGCTTTAGTGACATCATCCTGCAGAAACATACCTATGCATGGGGCCAATGAGGAGTTAGCCCCGCCCCTTTTTTGTAATAGTAAACAAAGTTATTAATAAC
>JAFBJT010106439.1:82736-87345 GCA_016785325.1 Chascanopsetta lugubris
TTTATTTGTTCCGATACCCTTAAATGAGCCCATTAATGTATATTTACATGAGGAGCGGACCATCGTTGTTTCTATTCGTTTGAGTTTTGAAATTGTGCGTAATTAAGGGGGCGTGGCCTCTTGAGTGACACCTGGGCCGACCTGGTACGTTCCGCCGGTGCTGTGGCAGCACTGTGGGCCCACCCCCAGCTCCACCTGTGCTCCGCCCCTTTGCCCATTTTTGGATGAAGCAGGAAGTGGGAGGAGTTAGCAGCTAAATCTCTTCCCAGTTGGTCTAAATCCCACAGTGCTGAGGAAAGCGGCGGGACATTTGTTCAGAGTGTGAGTGTGTGTGACTCACGCTGGATGTTCCATCTGATCTGGCTCTGGTCCTGCAGAACCAGCCTCTCGTTCAGCTCCTGCAGGACCACGTCCAGTTTGCGGATCTGAGCCGTGTGGGTCAGAGCCATCTCCTCCATGGGAACATGCACGCCGCCCAGCGTGGCTGCAGGAGACAGGAAGTGCTCAGACACATGATATACTCATTTTCACCCTGCCCTTTAAATAAGTGAACGTATCAAAGGTGACAGTCACGGTGTTCTGTAGTTTTTACAGACTTCAGATATTAAGAAACAAGTGCTTGGAGATGAGTCACATCCTGTAATACCACTTTTTCACCACTAGGCGTTGAGCCAATGCTTCATTTGCCTCTCGTCCACACTGACTCAGTTGGCAGCTTTAAACTTGTAACATACACTATATCAATGTCATGATTATGCAGATCACTTCCTGTGTCCTCTTCAAAATAAAAACCTTGACTCATGTTTCTTTTTGACTGAATTGGTTCATTTATTTTAATAAGGCTTTTATCTTTATCACATGATACCATCAAATGTTTACTTCACTGATCCCTGAGGGGAACTTTGACACATCACTTCTTCTGTCCTCTTCAAAATAAAAGCCTTGAATCAAGTTCCTTGTTGACTGAATTAATTCATTTATTTTGACAAGGCTTTTTAGCTTCATTACATGATATCAAGTGTTTGCTTTACTCATCCCTGAGGAGAACTTTGACACATGACTTCCTGTGTCATTCGTCAAAATAAAAGCATTGAGTAATTTTAATGCAGAACCACACTGCTGCTCTGCTGCTGATCACGCGGCCTGTCTGATCGTAGGATTATACGTTACATATATTTGTTGTTTCTATGTTGTAGCAGGATGATGCATGGTGAGCGTCTGTGTGTAAAAAAAAATGTCTACTGCCATCTGCTGTTGATAAATGGAACTGCGTTAAAGTTACAAACAGGTGAGCCGTGCATGCAAATGCTGGGCTTGAACTCACAGAGCAGATGATGAAGCACCAGTCCGTCGTACAGATCCTCCTGCAGACTCTGAACCACGATGTGCTCCGCTTTCAAAGTCCTATTGATCCAATCAACTAATGCCTAATAAGACACAATCCATCACACAGACACTGATACATCAAAGGCTCTCGTCTTTCTGCGCTCATACTTTTTTTTGTACATTCCTCTGCACAGTCCCAACACAGCAGATGAAAAACAGCGTGAATCCTTCTTATCTATTTCCAGAGATGATGCGATGCTGAAATAGATGGAAAGCGATGGCACCCCCCCCCCCCCCCCCCCCCCCCCCCCCCCCCCCCCCCCCCCCCACACACACACACACACAACTAAAAAATATTTTATTTGTTATTTTCCCTCCGGATCTGCATGTAACACCTGCCAGGCTTATTTATTCATCCACTGCCACTCACACAGAGCTGCAGTCCTGTCTAATCCAAACGCGTTTGAAAGTCTGACTCCTCCTCTGTCTCACACCACCTCTGATAATTATCTTCATTAAACTTTCATTGATCCATCCCTGCGCCACTTATAATTCATGCTCCCGACTTGTGTGATCACATACATCCAGGTTCTTTTATCTGATTCCTGTGTTTCCAGCAGGAAGTCTCCGAATCTGTGACGTATCATTAGAGCCCGACGTGCAGTTCCCAGGGTGGCCACTTGAGGCAGACTCCCGAGGCGAGTCACTCCCCATAGACTGCCATGTTAAACCAGGTCAACTTCGGTGGTCATTATGGGCCCGGTCGCACATAACCAACGCTGAATTTGCAATACCATGTTTGGTCACTAGGTCAGCTCCTTATAATACATGTATCCATGGTAACAGAGCAATGGAGGGCAGAGGCGTTTGAAGCATGGCCCTGTCTCTCACCTCCTGTAGTTCAGCGAGTTTGGGATCTTTCAAAGATGTCGGCTGGATGAGCTTCCTCTTCTCTCCTGTGTGATGAACAACAATAACACGGTCATTGCAGGAGCTTTTATTATTGTTGTGACTCATTTCATTACAATACAGGTTTTTTTTTTAATTCCATGTTTGAATACATGCTTTGCATTTATCTTATTTTATTGTATTTCATTTCATTTTATTCTATAATATTTTTTTGATTAAATTAAATTGAATCTATTTTTGATTCTATCACCACTTGATTTCACTTCATCCTGCTCACTGTACCTTTATAGCACAGATCATAACCCTCCACTATGAAGGAATTCAATATAAATAAGTCTGAGCACTATTTTCCCTTGCTTCATTATAAATAGTCTAAACCATCTTTTCTGTTACGAACCCTTTCCTGTCAGTCACTTCCCGTATCTTTATAAACTGCTGTCACTTCTATTTCAGCTCAGTGTGTCATCACTGTGTTGAGTCAGCAGCTGTGTAATCACACTTCCTACACTTCATACTAACACGTTTTTGTGTTTAACATGAATTAAAGCAGCTCTTCATGAATGTGTAGTTTACTGTTCATTGTAAACACACCCTGCTGATAAACGGATAAATGCTGATAAACAGCTTTATAAATGTATTGACTCACCATGGAAACTCTCCAAGTTCTCCTCCTTATCAAAGATGTCCGCCTCCATCCTCAGTCTCAGTGCATGTGCTTGGAACCTGTGCAGGAGACGAGTGGCAACAGTAACAATAGCAGCATCAATAAAATAATGATGATAATGATTAATAATAATAACAATAATAACAATAATAATATTAATAAATAATAATAACAACAACAACAATAATAATAATAATAATAATAATAATAATAATAATAATAATAAAAATAAATAGACAGATGGATAAAAGGACCTAAAAGTGCAGGAGTAAATAATATACAGTACAATAAATAATCTCTCTGTCTCATTGCGGAGCCATAAAACCGTGTTCCCCCCAGTTCCAGGCTCAAAGAGCTGAGAGTGTGAGGAGCCGAGTCCCTGCAGCTTTAATGAAACTCTCTGTAGAGTTTTGACAAAGTTCTTTGAAAAAGGACTTTTCACAGAAGCTGTTTGAAGAGTCCCACAAAGACAGAGAAGAGCTTCAATTCCATTATCTCCTCCTCTATGCATTTCCTCAGTTTGCATTTTAAAGGTCAATGTACAGGTCACGTTTAAAGGTGCATTGGGAAACTTTATCATGCCAGCTCCTTTAACTTGTTCTAGCATGTCGAGTTAGTGTCAATAAATCACTTGAAAGACATTGTATTATGTAAAGTTAAACACATGTGTTTTTAGTTGATATAATGAAATCACGTATTTGATGTAACTGCACACTGCGTGTGTATGTATTCACATTGTAAAGTTACCTGGAAACGTAGTGTGTCATTAAAGGTACAGTAATACAGAATTAGCAGTAACGTAACGTTTAAGGGAAAGTTGTCTCAATGTTCAAACAGGCTCAGAAATAACAATATGATAACAGTCAAAAGTGAAAACGTACATAAAGACGATACTTAAAGGTACAGTTTAAACAATCCAGTGACATCTAGTGGTCGAGTTGCCTGGAGAACCTATGGCAGCCCATAAAAACAAGGTGGTGCCTCCATCAATGCAAAGGGCCCATTCTATACACTCAGCACAATGAGCGTGTATCTAATGTCTGACAACACAACAGGAAGTGCTCACAGACTGACCTGAAGAACAGGAAGTCACAGTCAATTCGCACGTAGAACTGATCACTATAGATCTGCAATCACACGGTTAATGATGGTGATCCAAACACAGAAGATGGGACCTGGAGATCATCAAACTTTTAGTATTTCCTGGATCTGGAGAAGATGACAACCCCCCGCCCCCGCCCCCCGCCCCCCCTCTCTGTTTTATGTGACTTCCGCTTCCTTTTCCTGGAGTTGACAGAAACTTTCAAACAAGGTCAGGAGCTGAGCAGAGCGTCTGAGTTGAACGCAGCTTCTTACCTTCCTCTGACAGAATCAGGTGACTGCAGCTGATGCCAGATCCTCCGACTGTCAGTCACTCTGATAAAAGCCTCTGAACACAGCCGAGTGTGCGCGCGCGCACGCGTGTGTGTGTGTGTGTGTGTGTGTGTGTGTGTGTGTGTTTTACTAAATGCAAAGAGGTGTGTGTCACTCCCACTGTGACACAAACCTGCACATCACATGGGTGAGAGAGGAAGCTGCAGGAAAGAGGATGTGGTAACACAGCACTTCCTCTCTGTGATGTTCGATGAAGCGCTCTCTCTCTCTCTCTCTCTCTCTCTCTCTCTCTCTCTCTCTCTCTCTCTCTCTCTCTCTCTCTGTTTTTTTTGTTAG
>JAFBJT010106440.1:0-35000 GCA_016785325.1 Chascanopsetta lugubris
GCGATGGGGCCACTGACAAGGCAGAAGTGTATGCATTCAATTGTAAGCTTGTATTTAAAAAAAGAAAGAAGTAGTAAAAATAAACACGTCTCATGCCCGTCTTGGTAGATATTTAAAAAAAATAAAAATAAAAATTTGAATGCAGGGCTCTGCTCTGCAGGCATGCGTGGGGGGGGGGGGGGGGGGGGGGTTTGGGGGGTTTTGGGGGGGCAGGGTTTGGGAGCTTTTGGGATTGAGCAGAGAAGGACGGAGCAGTAAGTCAAAAGGCTGCTTAATCCCTAAACATCCCACCCCCCAGTCAGCATCTCTCTCGTATTCTTCGGATGTTTTTCCTCCTCTTCGTCTTCTCAGCTCTCACCCAACTCGCACCACATCCTGACTGAGGGCGATGCCACTGATGTCGAGAGTCCACGCCGCATCTCACTCACGCTCCTTCAGATGCTTGTAGGATAGTGGTGTGACGGCTGCACTCTATAAAAGCAGAGCAGCAGAAAGACGTCACTTCAGTGTTTTGTTTTTAAACCGTGAGCTCGTTCAACAAGAGGAAAACTGACAATGACGCTTCAGAATCACTCCAAATTTCCGAGTGCCCACTCGACACCATATCACGCTATAAATAAAACTCTCCCACCACCACAAACAAGCAGAAAGGAAAAGGACACCCAAATTTTTATCCATGTCTATTGATCTGTTGAGGCCAAGCAGACACATTGAACAGAACATTTAGGTTCGTCTCTTTGGGGTTTACCTGGATGTGTGTAGGAGGCGACCATCTGAGAGCTACAGGGAGGATACAAATGTAGGTTAACAGTGGAAGCTGAAGTCAAAAGCTTGGAGCAGATGTCATGATCCTGGACGACATTGATGGAAGGACACAGAGGACAACATCGAGACATGTCTACAGGGGGTGGGACAAAAAACTGAAAAACACCTCAAGTCATTTAACACAATATTAGAAGCAAAACACTTTGGCTTCTTTAATCACATTTTATAATAAGCCACCTAAATATCTAAAGTTTTTGTTATTTTAATATTGAAGCCAAACTGTAGGATTTAATGACATCTGGTGGAGCTTTCCAAAGTACCAGCATTTCTACAACCGATGTAACATTGCAACCAAAGTCTATCTTGCAGTGTTTATTCATATTACATTTACAAAACCTCTTACTGCTCCAGTTTAGGAATTATTATTACTTGGTGTTTCCATGTATTTTGCTCTTTACCCCCTGTAGCTGGATGCAGCTGCACAGACCGGAGTTAAAGTCAGCATCACATCATGCAGTGAGAAAAGCCAAGCATTCACAAAATGCAATAATGATCGTCTTAGAAAGTAAGAACACGACAACCACTGACACAGGATTAGATGTGCACACCTGGAAAAAATGACCACCACGTGACAGATGGCACATGGATATCTAACTGCAGGTTGTTGTAATCAGAGACCACCTCTGTGGTTCCACTCACATGAAACAACCCACATAAAACTGACAACAACACATTTCTCGACCAAAATCAAAACAAAACAGCACATGCAGAAGGTAATATAAGCTGGGTTACAAAGGGAGGCTGAAAGGAGCATGTGTCTTCAAAGAATAGTTTGCATTTGCAACATTAGCCTGCATTCAAATGAAATAAATGCAAAGTAACCAGAAAGCTATTGCCACAAAAAATGAGACAGATGCAGAAATGGTGCATCTCTTCAGCCAGCCAATAACAGCTTACACAACACACAAGAACACAGTGGGTCTTGCTGGATATGACCTGTTTGCCATTATGCTTAATTTGCTGGTTAAAAACAAGGTTAGGATCCAGAACTACAGTAGAGGTTGGTTGGGAGATTTAAAAAAAAAACAAAAAACAAAACAAAAAGTAAAGTCTTTGATTGGCTTAAATGTCCTGAGGGTGGTCTGGTACCTGCTTAAATGACAGTATTGGACTCATCTGAAAAGGTTCTCATAAGCAGGGGTCTGGCTGAAGACTGGGGAGACTGGGTGCCCCCCACGCTCGACTGAACCAGGTTCTTCTAGAGGGTGAGGCAAGAGACACCAATGACATCACTAAGCTGACAGAAACACATACGTTGTCTCCCTGCACATACACACACACACACACACACACATACACACACACAGGGAACAAAGATACAGACATAAAGATTCAGAAACTGTACAGGTGGATGATGAAATTCCTTTTACAGAGAACCTCTTGCTGCAATGAGACGTCTTCTGACTCAGTAATGATAAAGACAAAGCTTCAAAAAAACACGCACGCATACACACACACGCGCGCGCGCACGCACACACACACACACTGACAAAATGCAGTGGGCTGCTGGGACTGTGGTAGGGATCCAGGATGAGGTTTAATTGAGCCTCATGCGGGTAAATCTGGTTGTTTTGGGGCATGCGGAGGCAGCAGGCACTGGAGCAGCACAGGCAGCTGGGAGGAGACTGACTGAGACATTTGGACAGACAAGGTTGACCACACATACGCACGATCCGAATGACCAATATTTCTCCAAATTTCAAAAACATATATTTAAAGGAAACAACTTGAGTCGAGAAAAGACTCACCCAGAATGGCATTCCTTAGGTCATTACAATAATGCTGGAGAAAATTTGGCTCATCTGACCTAATTCACTAAGTCCCCTGAGTGGGCTTTAGCAACAGAACACAGCCCGAGGTATTTTACGAGGGAGGGAAGGATTCAAACGGAGGGAGAGGAAGGAGACGACAGGTAGGAAACAAGCAAAACTGGCAGACAACTCGGCAGGAAGACTTGAAACTACAAGAGCTGACTGAAGGAGAGCGAGCGAGCGAGAGAGAGAGAGAGAGAGAGAGAGAGAGAGACCTCAGTCACTCCATGAGAAGCTGTGAGTGCTAGCGGTCTGCGACAACATGAAGATAGTGGATGTCCCCGAGGAAGGAAGGCGATGTTTCATCTTTAGGGAAGCAGGTTCAGAGAGGAGGAGAGAAGATATGAAAGGGTGAGACAGTAAGTAAGTAAGAGTAACGCGTTAAAGTGCTGGTTAGGAAAGGAAAGTTGGAAATGAGATGAAACGCAAGTTAAAAGGAGAATGATTCTAAACCCATATTTGTAGGACGCTGATGTAAGAAACTAACGCTAAAATATATTTTGGACATTTATGATCAATTCTGACATGTTATTGACCAACCTATCAATCTAAAATTTTAAGTGATCATACTTCCATTAACTACAAGAAAAAAACACTTTGATTCATTAGTTTACCAGGATAACAAGGGTCTAAGACATTTTTTCAAAGAAGAGCAGAATGCTCGCAAAAGGACACAAATACCCCAAACATTCCCAGCTACTTGGAAAACATATTAGTCAGGAGCTAGATTAGATGGGAGATCAGAAGTTCTTCCTTTACAACATAAATGGATATCTGAAGACTCACTTTTTCAGAGATGGGTATTATTAAGGAATAGAGGATTATGTTTAGTTGTCAGTGAAGAGGCACTCTGTTTACATCTCTAAAGAAGATGGCTGATGTGAAACTTTCTGATTCGATTGGAATTTTGTACAATGAGTCATTGTTCTGTTCATCCAATATTAGAGGGATTTGACTTAAGCGCCTCCCATTACAACATCACCAACCGTTTACTTAAATTCACTTGGGAATACGTCAAGGATGAGCTCACTTAATAACAAGCGGGCATTTAAGATAAACAAAGGGACAACCTGGCTTGGACAGATGAGTGGAAAGTTTCAGTGTAGTACATCTGGGACATAGACCAATTTGTTAGAGAGACAAAGAGAGAGTGGGAAAGTGGAGTGGTTGGGGAATGTGTGTCAGACCAAGAGTGTGTACCTGTCGAGCGTGGGGGCTGCGGGGCTTGCGGAACACAGCGAACAGGATCTCTGGCAGTAGGCTGAGCAGGATGAGCAGGATGATCGCCAGCCAGGCCGACACCGAGCTCAGCATGTTGGCAAACACAAAGTACAAACGCTGTTGGCTCAGGAAAGGCCTGTGGAAAAGAGAACACTTTGGTTTAGGTTGAAAGAGTCAAAGGGGTGACATAGAGGTACAAAAAACAACAATAATAATAATAACTGAAAAATAGGTAATGTCTTCTTGCGTTGTTGTCTCACCATATTATTCCTCCCCAGAAGAAGCTGGCAAACACATAGAATGCCAGGGATCCCCAAATCACAAAGTGGTTGATCCATGTCCAGTGCCGTGTGTCCAGAGCAAGCTAAACCATACAGATAAAAATAAAGTCATTGAGAGGACTGGTTTAAGTGGGTGTTCTGATTAATAACGTGAAATGCTGTTTCCTATAAAGTACACGAGAGTTTTTCACCTTGAGCGTGACAGTGAAGACAAGGACAGTGAAGACAATTGTTCCATATGACCAGTTCCCGAAAACCTGGATTCAAAACAGGATGAATGAGCAGATAAACTTAAGAGAAAAGGCTTTCAGCTGCATGGCTGTAGGTGGTGTATTGGATCAGAGGACACACCTGGCCATTGTCCTGCAGAGCTGGGTTACTGAACAGGAAGCGAACCCCAAAGAAGAAGAGCAGACCATGGAAGATTCCCAGAAACGTCCAGTAGAGGAATGGTCTCCACCGTAACATGGCATTCTTAGCAATCTCTCTGAAAAGCATCACGCAATGAAAAAATGCAATGAATGCAATTTCATTTTTCTCGGAAAATATTCTCCCACTGTACAAAAAAAACCGTATAAAATATGAACAGTAACTTCCCCCCCAAAAAACAAGTGTTTTCAGGAGCTAAACACATACTTGAGATGCATCTTTGTATCAGTAAAGCTGACTGAGTTTAATGAGTGAATATATTATAATATAAATAATATATCATATATTCCCTTCAACAGAAATCCATGATCCGAACCACAACTTTTAATTGTCCGACAGCTGTCTATCTGATCAAAGGAAGACAGTTAAGTAGCAGAACTACATCAACTGTGACGAGAACTGCAGGCAACTGGATGTTCCTCCTTTTACCTGTAGAGGGTAGCATTGTCCAGCAGAACCTCAATGCAGATGTGCTGCTCCAAGAGGCTGTAAGCCAGGATGGGCATAGAGGTGAAGCAGATGTTGTACATCGTCAGATAGGCCGCGTCATACAGGGGCTGGGGAGTATGGGAGCAGGAGGGTGGGGGGGGCGAGGGGGGGGGGGGGTTGGGAAAAGGGAAGGTAAGGTGGAGGAGGTGAGGTGGGGGGGGGGGTGGATGGGGCAACCATTGGGTTAATATAATGCAGAGGACAGAACTCATACACACCATCATACTTGCACATACAGTATGTTACAAAGGCAAAGCTAGTACACATCTTTCATTTATTTATGAAAGATCTGAGCTGGAGGGCTGTGTGGCACGAGGGGGAATTCCATGTTCACCCTCGTCTTTTACAAACTGTATTTCTATGAATAATTAAATCATCGTGTTCTTAATAATGAGCCATCATGGATGCATGATAAGAACTAGATACACACTTCAATTGTCATCTAGTCCCATGGCCCAGTGTTAGTTGGGCCTCATGGTGACACACGGCCGGCGCTGAAGTTGCAGTGGCCACGTTTGGCCACTACGCCTGTTTTTGTTGGGGAGCTCACAGCACTTCTTATATCCAGGACATCAATAATACATCCATGGACTACACACAAAAGGAATAACACGTGATGAACACGCCACCATGCTTCCATGATGAGCACATACAATGTACCATAGTGGCAGAGTACGACATGTGTCTGTATTATTTAACAGCTCTATGAAGTCTTCAGTCACTATATAATCATATCAGACATAGCTCAAACATTCCAGGGCCAGTGAGGGAGGGGCAATCGGAGGGAAAGAAACTGACATTCAGGAGGACGAGGACACGTGGAATCAAGGGACACCGTTTCTTTTCATGTTCAGAGCATCTTTGAACCTCAAAGGGCCTCGGGACATACTCACTTGCTGGGAATAGCCACAGAAGAACTGGTACAAAAACTGAGGTAAGATGAAGCAAAGGTTCTGCAGGGAAAAACAGAAAAAGAGTACACTCTCACACTGGAAGAAAAAAAAACATCAAAAGACATCAAATGAATTCCTAACTAACCACGAGCTTAGAATGTAGGTGCTAAACTGAAAATCAGTAACCTCAGGTGAACCCGTCAGTTTCTCTTGTTAAGCTCAAATCTGTGTCTATTTGTCATTTAATGCTTTAACTAAGTGATGTTGTGGGTTTGTTTTGGGAGATGCAGGATTTGGTGCAGCTCAAAACAAAAAAATGCAGCCTCAGGACAGATAAAAAGTTAATGTGGCTGTAGCATCTGTTCCTCTTACCTTGTAAAAGAAATACTGCACCAGGTGTGCAATGCGAACATAGTAGAGATGCCCATGAGCCAACAAAAGTTTCTTGAGGTGTTTGAGTTTAGGAATGGCATAGTCGCTGTTCCTTACTGCCTGACGGCCCTCTTTACCTTTAATTCCTACAAAAAAACACAAGAAACACTCATAAACACACAACCTTTAGAAAGTCACACTTCTCTCCATTTGGTATCAAAAGATTTCTCACCAATTCCAACATGAGCTTCCAAGATCATGCTGACATCGTTGGCACCATCTCCAATGGAGAGAGTGATTGGACTGCCTTTAGAGGTCTTCACCATTTTAACGATCTATATATGGAGCACAAAATGAGGGCAATATTTTTTAAATGGATCTGTTGACAGCTCACTGAAAATGTCCTCCTTTCAGTGCTTTAATGAATAAATAGTTCCGTCAGATTTAACTGGTGATTCCAACCTGTGCCTTCTGGAGAGGAGCCATGCGGCAGCAGAGCACAGCTGTACAGTTTTGACAGATCTGCAGGAAAAGGTTCTTGTAGCAACTCGAGTTGGACTCAGAGGAGTTGAGCACCATCGACAGAGTGGCTCCATCAATGATAAACCCATAGTCTTGGTTTGCTGAAGACCAGCTCCTTCGACAAACGGAGGGAAAAACAATCTGCTGAATCGGCATGTTTTCAAATTTGATGACATTAAAGACGCATCTCGGCACCAACCTGGTGACGCCTCCTTTAGCTGGGGGAGCGTCCTGTACAGCTTTCTTGTGATACTCATTCAAGAGGTCATGCAGTCGTTCCTCACGCCTCCTACTTCCATCCTCCAGGGTGCGCACTGTGAGTTCCAGCAGCTCTGTATTTCTCTGGAACAGTCTACAAGCGTAACATGTGGATTTTGCCGTCTCCATCTTGTCACCTGTTAGGACCCAGACCTTAATGCCTGCCCCCTGCAGGGCCTCCATTGTCTCTGCCGCCTCCTCTTGAAGCCTGGGGTACAACAGGATTGGATAGAATGGTGAAACTTAAAAGGTGACTCCACTAGCACTTTAATGGGGCAGTGTACTCACTACACCCTACATAATAAATTAATGCACAGCTGGGTCTAATTCTAGACCTAGCAGACCTAACCTTGTGTGACACCCACCTATCTTCTACAGCAGTTGCTCCAATCAGACTCATCCCAGTCTCCACTTGGTTGTAAACGGCCGTGAGTTGCTCTTCTCTGTCCTGCAGAGCAAGTCGAGCATTCCTCAGCTCTTCGTTGACCTTGCTGTACTCTTCTGCACTGAGACATTTGTAGGCCACACATAGTGTCCGGTAGCCCTCCTAAAAATGATACCAAGAAAATGTCTCGAGTCATTGTGGTCATGAATAATACAAAAAATAATGATCTTTTAGACCCTCTGTCTGTGTCACCCACTGTTGCATTCCGCTCAACGTGCATGCGAATCTTTTCAACCTCCTCCTGTTTCACACGGGGAAAGATGGAAGAGTCTGCTCCTTTGCAGAAGAGCAGTGTTTCACCTGGAGACAAAGGAAATACAGGTACACAGTGAGATAAGGGCTAAAGTAAATAACAGCATGCAATAAAGGTGATAGTATTCTTAAGCTCACCTGACTTGGATCTGACTATTACACTCATTCGCCTTCTCACTGGGTCAAAGTTCAGCACATGAAGTAGATCATATCTTAGGAAGTAAGAGAGCAATGGAAGTAAAGTAAGGTAGTACCACAGATGTCAATGAACAGAGTATTTGCTATGTAATGAGATACTTACGTTTCTACTTTATTGTCTCTGTTGAGAATTTTCATGGTTTTACTTTCCAGACCTAGAAATTTGAAGCCGTACCTGCAGGTGGAGACAAAACACCAAAAATAAACATTTCATATACTCCTGCACTTCATAAAGGTTTGTTGTAATGTAATACTAACATATCTATAGCATTAAAAAAATGTCTGGTTTTTGACTCAAATGTTGTTACGTTATTTCGGTCATAAAGGCCCATCTCTTACCTCATGGCACCTTCGACCAGAGCAATCTCATCAGGTGACGAGGCTATGAAGCCTTTCCGCTCCTGCGGATGACAGCCCAGTGCCCCATCCACACATAAACCATCGACCGGGTCTGAGGGATTGTCCACGAGGTCTCGACCCGGCTCGGTGGACTTCACCTGGACTGTGTGGCACAGACACAGGGCACGCAGAAACAGCTCTTCCATCTCCTAATAACACAACATGAACATGGCTTAAAACAATACATAGAACATTTTTAAAAAGTGATAATCAGGCACAATTGTTTCACGATTTCAAATGAAAGTAACGCTGATTTTTACTTCCACATTTACAGCCACATGCTGAGTAATGAGCAACAGCTTTAGATCAAATAAAAACCTGGATTTAAAATGAAATAATAAAACTGATTTGCTGTGTCCATAAGGTATATGGTAATGTAACAGGCTGAGGGGTAATCAGGTGCACATGTCAAGAGCAGGCACAGCCACTTAGTTTCCCCTCCATGTTAAGTGCATATGTTGACATGTCGAACGTGACTGTACATGGGTGACCTGTGAAGGGTCTTTCTGAGCGCTGAGCTATGTAATGACCATATGGTGCTGCTTGTGTGACTTTAGCAACAGATGGCGGGACACCACCACACCCACCTTGCCAGCTTTCTGCTGAAGTTTGCTCACGGGTCCATCTGTGACACAGAAACCATCCAATTCGGAGGTCGCATCCTGATGCTTGTACTGAAAGCCGTCGATGCAGCATTCGATGAACTCCATGTTGTTCTGCGTGAGCGTGCCCGTCTTGTCTGTGAAAACATACTCCACCTGCGGGCAGGGCGATGAAAACACATGAGAATCTTCCAAAGTCATTAACATTGCACGTGCCAATGTAACAGGTTCCACCCATACGAATAGGCAATTACTCTCAGAGAGAATGGCAGAGTGTTCATCAGTTTAACGAAGCATCAGCTATGATTGAAGTAATCACCTTGCAAACCAAGTGTGACTGATGTATGGCAGCACTTTAGGCGCCATAAAATAGAGAAGTTAGTATAGCACAGCCAGTTCAACATTATTATGTTTTACAGTAGCTTATGATTAGTGGTAAGACTTTCGGGCAAGTTTTTTTTTGAAACGTTCACGATATGGAAATGGCATTTTTAAAGCACCATAAATAGTATTTGTTAGTGCATCTAAAGGTTCATGAAAAGTTTTTAGTTAGACAAGGAGAGCTTGATAAATCCATATTTCATATGTGTTGTTATGTCATTTTGTCCATCAGCCTGACCTGTCCCAGCTCCTCGTTGAGGTCCGAAGTGTTGACCAATGCCCCTTCCTTTATTTCGGGGTCAAAAAAGTCCTTGTCCCATGTGATGAAAAAGGATCCCAAAAACTTTTGCATCTCAACCGTCACGTACATGGAGACAGGAATGATGAAGTTGAAGAGCACCATGAAGGACAGGAAGTCGGTGAACATCTTAAGGTACTGTGAAGGAAAATGGAGAACACAGGCACAAGGTCACGTGTTGACAATAACATGGAAGTCGACCGATCATGAGACTGGTCGAGCTGGTCGATTCGAGCAGTCTGAGCATTACTCACAAAATTGGTGTCTTTCTCTCTCTGGGTTTTTTCATTGTACCAAGGCTCATCTTGTCCGGGTTTGCTCTGCCACACATACTTCAATGTCGTGCACACAAGGGCCTTGCTCAACAGTATGCAAAGGTAAACAAGGAGGAACGCGTTGATAGACCTGAAAATTAAACAAACTCATTAGTGTGAACCAAAGGCATGTCGCATATTTTATTCATTCAGCTATTTAAGAATATTTATAGGCAGAGAGGACAACGGCCTCAGCACATGGGGCGCAACATATGTATTATGTTTTCTGACCTTTTCTTTTTCTACTTACTTCTCCACAGCCGAGCGTTTCTGAGACTTTCCCTGGTAGTTCAGAGCCATCTTTGTCTCCATGCCAGTGTAAACTGCTACACCTAAAAAACAAATAACAAAAAGATGAACTTTTACATGCTGAGTCATCTTGTCTTATATCCTGTCAGTTACTATGACAAAGTCAATATAACAGCTTACCGCTGATTTTCTGAGTGTTTTTCAAAGTGGCTCCTTTCAACAGTAAGTTTTCTGGGCCCAGAGACCTGCACAATCACATCAGCGTATCAGACAATTCAGTCAAACTGAATCTGTACAATTCACACACACCTATTTTCTAAGTGGAAACCTGGCAGGCAAGCTGGCATCCACTCTGAAATACACAGTGACAATACAGCGTATGACTGCAGTCTGGGCTTGCAACTGTCCTAGTGTTCTTGAGAAGGACGCTGGCATTTGTTTGTAGGGGTATTACAAAAGAGTCAATGATAAATGCCAGTGGGAGTGCTTTGGAAGCAGTGGCTGAAGCCTTGCCAAGCCTGTTTCAATTTTAATGCCTGTCTGCAATGAATGATCAATGGAATAATGATTTGTTGGTGGTGCAAGGGGAGACAAATGAGTGTTTAAGCAACTGTGTTTTGATTCTGCTCTCACTTAAAGTGGTCTTAGATGGCTGTGCACGAGTGCTCTCACCTCACTGTGGGTTCCTGGTTGTTTGTGTAGATATGCATACGGCCAACGTATCTGGAAAAACATTTGTTTATTCCATTTGTTATTGGCGACAGTAGAAGGAAACACGAATAAAACAGAGGTCAATTACCTTACAAGGGTACAAGTGCTCAGTAAACTAGAGGTGGGTGCTGAGGTTTGGCAGCCAGATAATTACTCGTAGTTAGCCTGCAGCCAGCTGTCAATTTTATTGAATCTAAATAGTACAGATTTAGCACTATGGCTTGCGTAGCCATTATGATGGCCTGAATCAATGACATTACTCCAACTCCTGGCCCAGAGGGGGAGCCAAAGGCTGCCTGTTGATTAAGACAAGATTTCTACGCATAGATAAGAATCATCTCTCTAATGTGCGGGCCCAAAGATTACTGTAAATACCAGGCCCATTCTCAGCATTGCTAAATATGACACCACCAACACGACGTGTACACAGCGGCTTAAGAAAACATCTCCACTTAATCTACAAGCTAATATTAGAGTCATTTAGCACATTTTGTACTGGCACTGAGGTAATCCATTTTATACCAAACCACAGGGAATGCATTCTTGCAGTGTAAATCCATGGGGACTGCATGATGAGTGCATACTTGTAAAGGTCAGGCTGTGGCTGTTCACACTCGATGGTGGCGTTGAGAGATTCCAGATTCCTCGTTATGTCTGGCACTGTGTAGTGTGTCTGCAGAAGGGGGGAAGACGCAGGAAGAGACAGTGTGTGAACTGTGAGCACAACATGACTTGGGTCAAGCGATTGTTTTAGCCGCACAATATTAATAAAACAACGAAATAACACAAAAGATTCTCAGACACTGACCAAAAAATATTTAAAAATGCTACAGCACATGTTCTATACAATAAAGAATTGTGTAGGAGGCAAGGCTCGACAATGCATCTGAACGTCTTTGTGTGTGACATGCATACATTATTAAATTCCTAAGTAGGAAAAACAAGTTTATATCAAAGATATGGACTGTAAGATTTTGTGACATTAAGTGGTGATGATGCATTGCGGTTGAATACACTTCACCTAACCCTTCTATCTCAAGGGTCTAAGAACTTATGGTTGCCCTTAGTTATTATTAAAACTTAAAATCGGTTTAGTTTGTCCATTCTAGGCCACGGTAAAAACATGGTGGCGCAACTTGGTGGCTTCCGTAAAGAAGACCTGCTCCTAATATTAAACTATAAACTAATCTAAAAAATCGAATCGAATCTTAAAACTACAATTTAACCATTGTTATTAGAGTCTCTCTGTAAATCTTACTTTATGGCTGGACTCTCCATCCAAACTCGCTGTGGTGATAAAACATGTGTCGTCATCGCGGTTCGACTGCAGCAGAATCAAATCACAGGGAAAGGTCTCGTCTTCCTCCACCTCCACAACATCTCCAACCTGATCAAAGAAACAACCAAGTACGTAATATTATTTGCACACCGTCATATATACAACATGTTCTGGTCAAGTCGCTGGTACTTGCATGTTTGACATGGTCAACTTAAAAATACCACATCAACAATCATTTGTGCGTCTGTGCAGAGACCCGTTCAATACTCTCACACTTAACTCCTGCAAAAGTAAACAAGCTCTCTTTGGTTTCCTAAGATAATGTTTACTTAAGCTCTTGACCCTTTACCAATGGGTGGTAGCTAACAGTTAGCTTGTGTAATGTGAGCAGCTGTCCAAAGCATGGAGTGTTATGGTTTTGACAGCTGGATGCTGATTCTCAGAGGTGTCTCTGAGCACCAGCTGTCATCTAACACAACCAGGAATCACCAGGTTGTGAGATGCACTTCTCTGCTTTTGAACAGATGCATATCTTTGAAAATTCCGTTACCTTGATAAAATAACAAATAACCTGCACACAATGCCCTGGATGAATTTGTTTCTATTACAACCATATTTGAATGCATATTTCAAATCCTGTCATGCTAAGCTGCACAAATCTTGCGAATCTCAAGCCACGTTTACATTTATTCAAGTGGAGTGGCAGGTGAAACTTACCTTGATCTTCTCACTCTCCTTTCGTATCCTGCGGCCATCCTCTAAGACTGTCACCGGGTACTTATTCACCTCATTGTCAGCCTTGTGCCGTAGCCAGTCCTCGTATCCCTACGGCAACATTTCAAAATTAAAAATGTGCTGTTTGCTGAGTACAATGAAATGTACAAAATCCATGCACCACGGGTTGGTATTAAATGCCAACACAGAGAAACAAGCACACAGACGGAAGGGGATTGACAAATACAAATGCAGTATCAACAAGAGAGTGATACATAAAAATGCTTGTGCATAAAATAAATATTGAAATGTTACATTTTACCATTGAGAAAAAAAGACTGCCTGCAGCAGCAGAATTAGTCCAGCAGTGCAGTGGAACGGTATACCATCAAATAATACTGAGTCGGGCAAAAAAAAAGCCACAAAAAAAAAAAGATTCATGGGGGCTGCAGCCGCATGAGGCACAAAGCCTAGTGTAGACTTCATAAGTACTTAAAGATAGTGATAGAGATAGAAGCACTGGTGCAGAGATGCAGAGGGAGACCACAGCGTGTGCCAAGGCGGAGCTTGAGCCAGAAATCAGGATTACTGGGAGAGGTGATAGAAGGAGAGAGAAAGTATGGTTGATTGACACATGGAAATGATGCCAGATGGATGTGGCGGGGGAGGGGGGGCAGGGGAGGGTTGGGGGGGGTGGTAAGCTGAATTAAACAGTCACTTCAGCCTGACAACTATAGCGTCAGACGGACCACCTTGGTGTCCCACTTCAAAGCCCAACTGAAGGCGGTCCAGCTGCTATCAGCGTGTCCCATTTATTTTCACAAGGAAATCCACACCATTGTGCTGACGAAAAGGCTGAACCCGAAACAATGCATTCAACTCTGTGATGTGGAAGCAACAGTTTCAAAGAAAAGGGGAACATCGACGTGAATCCCAAGAGGGCATTCGTCGCACACTTTACATAAATATCACAGCAAGGCAGGGGGACGTACCACGCTATACATGAAGAGGAAGGATATTATGCAATTACTGATAATGTGAAGAAATGGGGACAGGGATAGCCTAGAAACCAGACCAATCAGTGAGCTCAAGTTATTTGCTCTCTCTGATGGATTCCCCCGCCACTTCTGTTCAGACGCATTTCCATCCTCCCTGAACCATTTATCAAAATAGGGCGGGTTTGATTGGATGACGGAGGGGTGTGAATCTGCTTTTCCTTAGCAACCAAGATGGCTGCCGCTGGTGTGGCGACATCTGTTGAAGCTGCTCTTGTGACAGCAGTAAATGAACAGGAGAGTATATTCACTCTAACGGACAATTCTCTGGTGAAGTACTTTCAGATATTTTTCTTTCTTACTGTAATATTACCCATTTTGTTGATGTCATCGGATGCGGGTTATCTTTCATGGTCCGTTTCTGTTTCAGTATGTCTTTCACTCTCTGGTATTTGAGGAAGCCTTTGCACTCAGGTCATGGTAAATGATAAAAGAACAATAGTGTCTGTGTCTAGAATAGCTCTGGTGTAACTAACAATGTAGACACACATAACACGCAGCCAGAGTCTCGGTGTCTGAAAGTGGGACAAAGGTAGTGGACATATACCAAAGAACCCTGGAACCACCCGGGCAAGTAGAGACCTCAAAACTGTGTGACACCACAACACATTTGACACATCTGTCTCGGACTGTTGAGAACATATATAAAAAAAATCAATAATGCAGTGAGATGTACCAGACCCACTCACAGATAGGATTAGTCTGATAACGGCAGCTTACCTGCTTGATGGCTGTTACTGTGATGACGAAAAATAGGGGGAGGCCGCTGGTGACTGGGCTGGTGGGGGTATCCACGATCACCTGTGATGAGGAAAAGAAACATCTGTTTAGAGAGATGTCGTTACAGTCAGTGACAAACATATGACCTTCAAACTGCAAGGCCTCTGCATTCATTGCTCTCCACCGCAACAAAGTCTTGCTGCAGCACATGTGTGTCTGTGGTTTCAGAGGGAGGCATGTGTGGTGATGGCTCAGACGATGGTCTAAGCTTTCTAAATGCTGGGTGTAGCCTGTTTCCGTGAGGCCTTCCTATAATTCCACAAATTCTTTTCATCTGTAGGAATCACAAGATTTCCTTCCGAGGGGCGAGGCCATGCTGTGGAATCAAGTAGCAGAGTGTGTATGTGAGTGTGTGTGTGTGTGTGTGTTTGAGGGGTGGGGATTTGTTGGTGTGTAATAAGAAAAGGACCACTGGTCAGGTAATCTCAGTTTGGGAGCAGCACCTGACCACGGCTCCCAGCTACACCCCACATGAATGGCTTGTGAGTGATTGTGTATCCCTTAAAGCCCCCGTAAGATGGATTTAGCCTGGCATTTCTGATCCTGCAGAATGCAAACTCTCCCCCACGTGAGCCGAGGTGCATATTACAGCTGGAACAGACACAACGCATTGAGCATGTCGTTACTCTGAGCAGAAGCATTTGAATTTTTCAGATAGAAATCCGCTGTGCGAGAGCAAGAGATGTGTTTTGAAGAATTCTCTGGTGCTTTCCTCACCTGTGCTCGGAATGAGAATGAAGCAAACCTGCTGCTCTCTCAGTAATCACAAATGTATTCCGTACCCGTACACACACACACACACACCTACACACAAGCCCTCGCACACAGAAATGAGTGCACAGGCGCTGAGGTGCTAGCCTACCCAAGCTGTACTGTGATTACAATTAAGCAGAGGATAAATCAATTACAGGGCAGAGATGGACTAGTGCACATCGACCATTTGGAGGAGTGCAGATTCAGAGGAGAGTCTGCATTATATTTGTAGTAGTTAGCGATTCCCGCGAGACAGAAGGGAAAGTAATAATTCTGCCGCAGTAGCCTCACATGCCAGAGGTGAGAGGACTCGATGCTTCAAAAGAGAAATGCGTGTGTACATGAGGATGCTATAGAGGACTGTGGGCTAAACACTGCACCTGGCACACGGCTGTAGGCCATATAATTATTGGATTATTGAACATCTCGTGAGAGGAGCTCAGTTTACCCCGGTCATGTTTGCCCCCTTGTGTTTTCCCTTCAAAGCAAAACACTCCCTGAAGCAAATTTCTGGTGGACAGCAAAGAGGGACCTCATTTTTGTCCTGAAGAGTAGGATGGCTCACATCTCTTATTGACTCATGGTTTGCAATGCGCCTAATCACAGGGAGAAAAATAGCAGCTACATGAAGGACAGTGTGTCCCTCTGATGCAGCAGCCAGATGGTCGAACTTGAGGGAACTCACTCCAAAGCAAAACTTTCAGCCCAAATGATTTGGCACTTTGGCACTTCTTTGACAATCATGATGGCAAGTGTTTAGAAGAGGACTATAAAAAGAGACAAATTGGAAAAATATAGTTTTGTTATCTGTAACACTGATTTAAAAATACTCTCTTATCTCATACAGCAAGAGATAATGAAATCAAGGGCAGCTATCATTTGGGAGAAAAGGGTGACGGTAAGACTATATGGCTCTGTCATTTGCGTTTTCAAGCATTCGATTTACACATGAATGCATCGGAGCTTCAAGCATTTTTCACGGCGAGAGGTAAAACCCGGATCCCGCGCACAAATCCTTCTGCTGATTCACGAGAACTACCACCAACCTACCACCACTACCTTTTTTTTTCTACTGCTCCAAATGAAATGCCAAAGGGAGAAAGATCTGAACTGTGTGCTGCTGCTGATATGTGGGTGTGATATCAGAGCTGCAGAGTGGAGCAACACAAAGCCCCTCATCTGAGCCGGGAAGTATGTCACAGTGAGTGACAGACGGGAGGTCCCTGGGCTCCCAGGGCAGCATCGCCTCTACCCCTTCACCCCATCAACCCCCCCCCATCAACCCCCCACCCCCACCCCCATCAACCCCATCCCCCCCCCCCCCCCCCCCCCCCCCTGCCTGCCTATTCCCCCCACGCGCTCTCATTGCCATTTCCCTCGCTCTCTCACGGCACTCGCTTCCCATTTGATCAAATTCAAGCAAAGACATGCAGGGCTATTTATAGGAGAGTGGTGCTTTTTTATCTGCCTGTGTCTATTTGTGGCACTCAGAGCTACAGAGGGCTTCCTGGCTGCTGACGTCAGCAGTGCAGCGCTGCAGCGAGATGGGGGATTGTGAAACAGAGAGGGTAAAAAAAGACAAGACAGAAAGAGGGAAAACAGACGACAACAAGGAAGAGAAAACACGGGGTGGACAGACCCGGATGATGCGTGGCATTTAGTTGCTGGAGGAGCATTTGCAGGAAGCCTCTCAGGTGAAGAGAGGGGGTTTATTTCTACATGTGAGATGCAAATGAGTGCACCTAGACTGTGTGTACCTGCTCCCCCCCCCCACCCCCCTCATCCTCCCTCTATGATATAATAGCAGGCTGCCGAGGAAACACTGAGTGGTTAAGGATAAGGAGCTGTTCTGGATTAGTGGAGAAACGCCAACCACGCTGCAGCTTGGGTAAACAGCATCGGCAAACCCAGGACACCCACTGAGTCATACATCACATGCACCAGCACATACACATTCACACAATGCATCCACACACAAACGCTCTACGCTGCACACTACCCACTCAAATAACCCGTTTGCTCGCAATCGGCAGTTAGCATGAGTGATGCATGCAGACTCAGTGGTTTACTCCCACACAAGTGTAGAGCATTAGCTCATATCGCGTGTTCGCTCAGATACTATATTTGATAGCTGAGAATAATGCAGAGATAAAACAGACAGAGTGGAAAATACAGGTCAGATTGTTGATTTTAAATACAGGTGGAATATGAAGGGATCACAGTACAGTAGCCCTTAAGTCTTAAAACATGCAACACACAAACTTTGGCTTTTTTCTTAAATATTTCTATGGAGATTAAAAAAAAACAATTATTCTCATTTGATCTCCCATTGACCTGAGAATAATGGAATTACTTTGTGACAGCTGCACAAAAGGTATGACTCGTACAGTGCTCAGCTTCTGGAAACAGTCATTCTATGAGTTAATTCTGTCAGTACGCGACTAGAGAAAATACAGCCCTCTAAGTGCAGGCACAACTCCAGTTTACACAAGTGGGCTATTTTGCTGCAATAGTTTAGGTTAGTGGTAAACAAGAGATGTTACTTTCCATGTACATGGATCAGAAGAGGGAAGGACAGCAGAGAAGAGCAGCACAGAGGAGAAGAGAGGAGAAATGACAGGTCACTCTGGAGCACAGAGCGGGGGAATAAAGATGCCAGTCAATACATTTTAGTCAGCGCCAGCTCAGAGTTTCCACTTAAGACAAATATGGCCATGCACATACAGCACAGTGACAGTCAGTCAAAGACAAAAGTAGAATGACATCCTCAAAGGCAAGAAGGCAAGAAATCAAATCTACATGTTCAGAGTTCAGGTGTGAAAAGACTCGGAATGGAAAATGCAAATCCCCAAAACCCAAACAAAGTGTTACTGTTGTTTAGATTGAACACTGACAGTCCGTCCTTACCTGCACCAGGAAGATGATGAGGAAGTAGAAATTGGCAATTCTTCTGAACTGTTCAAACAGGTTCTTTGGTAAAAAGTTCCAAACTGTATACTGAAATGGAGGAAAAGGAGAAACACAGAAATGTCAGTCACATAAAAGGGAATTACATTTAGTTTTAAAATTACTTCTTGTATACTTGGGTTTACAGTCACACTTGGAGTGGTTAACAAAGAGAAGACAGGGAAAGAAATATTAGAGTCATCGAATGGTCACAGACTCTCATATGTGTGTATTCCACGTTTACAGAAGGGGAAGAGGGATGGCAGCTTCAATAGGTGAAAGCCTCTGTTCTTCGAACTGCCCAGGGAGATGACGCTTAGGGAATCACAGGTATTCCACTGATTCAGATTAGCGATTGATCTCTTTAATTTTGTTACCCTTGAATGCTGAGCCAATGAGCTTATCAGGCTGGCAAATGTTTCCGTTTTGTTTTTCTATCTTAAAAAGAGGCTCACTGCTGATAGCATCGCGACTAAGGGAACGCTTTAATCTGCTTATTTCCCAGAGAGAAGGTTCAGCAATATCCCGCTAGCAACTATGTAGCACCAAACAAAGTACCGGGGTAAAAAACAAAAACACATGCACATGTATTTACTCACACTCACCCACACACATTTTCAGAGAAAGAGTAATAAGGCGCTGTTTATGAAGGGGAATGTCTGCATGGGGAGAGCGCTGAAATGCAGAGGCAGCAGAATGACCCATCTCATTTTGCCAGAGAGAAGAGAGTGAAAGTAATGAGAAAGGGGGGTGGCAGCGGTGAGGGTGGTGGAGAGTGGTGGTGCAGCAGCGGGAGCGAGAGAGAAGAGGCGGAGATTGGTCATTGCAGAGTCCAAAGGCAACAGGATGATGGAGAGCCCAGGCATGGAGGAACATAAACCCTACAGCCGTGATAATTAAAGACTGTTTACCCTGACAAACTGGCAGGAACCAATTGATAGACCCATCCTGACTGGGACCCCGCGCACCATTATAAATCCTACCGTCGTCTTCCTCGCACACAGATTCCCCCTCCTCATCACTTTCACCCTTCATATTCAGTAGCTAGCCAGGCAGCACCTGTCTGAGCCAGCTGCTGACACAGGGCTGAGGGGTGACATTTGGACATGGGTGGGGTGCAATCTATCAGAGCCCGGAGGGGCAGACAGTCAAATTGCCCATCCTGCCGCTACCTTAACAGTGACCATGTATTTCAGTGCTGTGGCGACGGAGGGACGAGTAACCGCTCACTGTTGAGAGAGTGAAGACAAGCATGTGGACAAGCGATGGCAGGACTAGAGAAAGGAAGATACGGGGATGCTTGGGATTGTTCAAGAGTTCATTCTGCATTCCAAGTATTAGATAAGAGAAGCGCCTGAAGCCAGGTAAAATCTAATACACAGCCAAGCTAAGAAACTAATGGGTGAATTCTTCAGCCAGACTGATGTCCTCTATGTACATGTGAGTCTTACCTTAGAGGACACAATCCTGTTATCACAGAACTTGGGTGGGATGATGGCATCATTGGGGGAGCCTGACCGATGACCAACATAGATAGTGCGACTGTCCACTCGTCTCTCATCACCGCCGAGCTGGAGGAGGGAGCAGCAGTGGAAGGTGGACATGGAAAAAGAGAAAGGTGCAGAGAGAGAGAGAGAGAGAGAGAGAGAGGGGAAAGGGAGGTACCATTAGTGATCTTCACTTAAAAGTAGGCACTGTAACAACCAAACACCCAGAGTGGAGGAATGACAAGGCTTTTAATCAAAATGTCATGTTATTTCCAAGGAAACTGGCAAGAATGAGTATCATATCTTGCTCAGAGAAAGTAATAAGAAAAACATCCGGGATGCACCTATTCGGTCTTGTTTATGCCAACGTTTAATGGATTCCATTCCTTGGCTCTTGCCTCCATCCTTCCAGCAACCTCTTAAAATGGCTGAAAAGATGAAGAATGTGCTTAATGAAAAGCTAAAACCCATAATCTAAATCACATGGATGTGGAATCAACCGAGTTGCTTAATGGTGTTGAATGTTTTCAGATGCTGCAAACACACTTAGACGACAAAGGACTTGTTTTGACCAGAAGAAATTCCAGTCTTAAAAAGTGCAAATTCCTTTCATAGTTCAAGAATTAAAAGATCAGTATTCGACTGGGGTGCAGAACATTAAAAAAAACTTGAAAAGTACTTTCATCGAAAACTGTTGAGCACAAGCCGACAGTAAAGTGAGGGGACAAAGAAAAGTGTGGCACGGTCAATGGTCTAAATTCGTCCACAGGGACTAAAACGTAATCATTTCCTCTATTGGGGGTGGTTACATGTCAGAGGCAAACCAATAATAAATACCAGCTGTCAGGAGGAAAAATGCTGTGTTCTGACTCATGAGGGTTTGGCAACATTGTCGTGACACTAAGACATGCACACACGACCCTAAAGTTTGAGAGAGAGAGAGAGAGGAAGTAATCACAGGCCATGGACACAAAGGAGTCCCATCATTACTAGATGGCTGGAGCATTCCTCTTCCATAAATGGAAGGTGAATCACACAAGAAGGCAGACGACTTAAGTTGTTGTCAGAGGAGCTCCACTTCATGAATCTCTCAAAGTTTAGATGACAACCACAGAAAGCACTGATGGAAGCCAGCAAGGAAATGTACAATTGCTTGCACATTGTGGGAATAGTTTCCTGCATTAATATTGTTAACTCTTATATGATGGTGCAGAGTAGGGCTGAACTCAAGTGAGGTGAAAGAAAGAATTGTTTCCTATTCCTCGCCTGAATTTAGAATTAGTTTCCTGGACTGAGTGGAACTGACTAGATTCTTTCTTCAGTATGAAGTGACCTGAGGCTCTTCACTACACATTGTGACTAAACTACCGTAACATTGGAGAGACTCATACATTAACATTCTTTTTAGGCTTGTGAAATATTTTTGCATATTTTCCAACTTGAAGTTATCCAGGCGCATTTTTGCAATTTCACAATTACAATGAGTGGGCAAGAAACAGGATTAAATGCGCATCAATCCTGTTTGGCATCCTGTTTAATGAGGTCAGTATCAATGGCTTCTACGATTTTCTATGTTAAGTTGATGCAACAGAACTATTTTTTTATGGTTTCCACCAGTGTCAAAGTTTTTAAATGACCCTGTAAAAATGGAATACCTTTCTGCATCAGCAAGTGAAGAAACACCTGCTTTCAAGTTGGAAGGCTGTTAAGAGTGTCTGCTAACTATTATCTTTATGCAGACATGAGACTCTGCTTCATCTAATATAAACACCAGCAACATGTGGGTTGTGGGGACAAATTACCATGACCATCTGATCCAGGACAAGCGCCAGGGAGAGTGTGTATTGTGGCCACCTGGACATACAGTGGATCAGAGTCTGTTGCTGACAAACAGTAAGATCAAAGGATAGTCTCAAAAGTGTAATGTATTCATGTAGGGATGTGAACACATCACAAAACTCTAGTTCACTTCATAAGATGGCCCTGCTTAATGGTCCAAATTCCAAATTCCTTGCCTTTATTGCGAAATATTTACGATCATCGCTCTAATCCAGACATAGAAGGGAGGGCAACAGGTTTACATAATGCTTCCTTGTGCATGAGAGGCCGTGTTCACACCCCAGTATGGCTGTCAAATCAACCAGCCCCAACCCACTCGCCACAAACTGACACTCGTCCAGCACGACCGGACGGACCTGGCTACCAGAGTATAAATGAAAAGTGAGATAAAGAGTGGGAGGAAGAAAGTGAGTGAGGAAGTACAACAGGATCCAAGGACACAAACTCCATCCAGGTTTTCTTTTTCAATCAACCATCAGCCCCCAGGGGAAGCAGACAGTCAAGCACACCTCTCTGGACTAACACTGTTCATTTATTTGTATTTTGCATTTCTGAACGTTATACCTTTTGTGTATAGACTGAAAAATGCTATTGGCAAATGTAACCGCATCATTCGAAAAACTCAATAAAAACTACTTACAAAATATAAGAGCTGTGCAGACAAAACCGAAAATCAAAAGAAAGAAGAATTCATGCAGCAGATAAGCCTCGAGTCACAGGATCCACTGAATGCTCTGGCTTGTGCACCAGAGTTACAGGTCAGAGAGTCAACAATATTTGCTGGCTAGCTTCCACGAGCATCAATTCACCTGTGCCCATCTCATTAGGATCGATTATGCAGGAGCCATGCTAATGTACAATTTCAAGGTTGCGCATCTATCAAAGACAAATGCCCACGCCTCATTACTTCTACATCACACTGTTGTAGAAAATGCTCCAAAAGATTGAATTTGAAACATCTGATTTCACCTGATGATTCCCAGAAAGAAAAGTGAAACCTACACAAACATACTTAATGCTGAAAATGATTAAAATAGCAAAAAAAAGTCCACATCATGGGGCTTTACACACAAGGACATATTTATGATTTAGAGGCACATTCACTTTAAAATAAAAAAGGGTCTCACCCTGGGGCTCACATTTTTGAGAATGTGTGTGATGGAAACCCTCATCTCCATAGAAATGAGCTAAAGGCCACGCTAGGAAATGCAAATGCAAGTAAAAATAGAATGATTGCATTATCTTTACCTCATTGTCAAAGGTCAAACAAAGCCATTCAAAGCCAATGATGTTAGCAAGTAAAGCAAAACGTGGCCAAGAGTCAAGTGCCAGTATGTCAATACCAAAGTAGCTTCATTCTTGATGTAAAAGCATCAGCTTCAAACCCTAAGATAAGATCAATAAAGCAAACATCCAATGCACAACTGAGCTAAGATTTAATTGCTCTGTCAGAGATAAATGGTGCATTAGGGAATTGAGTGTGCCTGAAACTTTTACATTAAATTATGCTCGAAATTAGATTATGCACACATTGTGATATGAGCTGAGGCTTGGACAAGGGGGGGGGGGGCAAGGTGCTCCACTGAGACTAAGACTGCATTCAGCTTCTGCCAAACTCTCGGTGATGACTTGGGTCTGATGACACTGCGTCCTGTCACACCATCACACTATTCAACCCCTATCCGGCATTGTTACAATCTGCATGCTGTTAGCTGAACAGACACACTGGCAAACCATGGCAAGGCCGTGTAATACAATCCACCACAGTTGCAAACAGTCACTCTCCAACAGAGCAATCTTTGTCAACAATTTTATGATATAACTTTGCAAGATTCTTGGACATTTTATTTCAACTACAAATACATTCAGTTCCAGTACACACTTGATTTGTTTGTAATCATCCATCGTTAACTAGAGCATGCGTCATTTCACTAAACTTGTATTGTTGCACTCTAACAGCAAATCATAGGGTAAAAGGTAAAGCACTATCTTTCCAGGAAAGACGGTGAATCATCTCAGCCTAATCTGTCGACACCTCTAATGGGAGTGATCCAGGTTGGGGAACATCCCTTAAATGAGAGGGTGAGTACACATCCCATCAACCACAGAACAAACCAACCTGTCAAATATAATTCTACTACAAGCAATGTGGTATTTACACCTGTAGTGAGCCCTCTTTATGGAGGCCGCCATTTTAAAACACTGTGTTTTTACAGTAGCCCAGAATGAACAAAATAAACATATACATGACATCATATATATGACATCTCTACTAGATGTCACTAAATTCCATACACGCTACCTGGAAGATCGCCTCTTATCAGTAAACTCTTTTGGGCGCTGGCACATGGTACATATAAAGCAGTCTATAAAAAGGCAAATCTATTTTCTTTTGGCCTAACCTTGATACTTTAAAATAAACATATTGCTATTTTTGGCCTGCAGGGTTTGTCAGAGGGGGGAAGAGAAAGTAGCTCTGGCTCCGACGATATCTCTAGACAGCAGTACTTAGTCTGATGGTTGTATCTTTAGCTTTAGGCTTGGCGTCAGGCTTTAATGGAAGCTTGGACTGTTTGGCGTCAAGCAAGGTAGTGAGACATGGATCTCCAAGCAGGCGAGATATAAAGATGATGCCACGATGACAATAATAATCAATTCTGTAACATTTTCGGACAAATACACCGAAGCAAATTGAAAAGTAAACCTAAAGCATATCGCCGGTTGCCCTTTGTTCTGATTAGTCTGCTCTTGCAGCTTTGTAACATCAGGCTCATTCAGTACAGAAAGCTTTAAAAAGCCTCTTAGAAAATGTACTTAAAACTTACTTAATGAGGTGAGGGGGAGCTGTGCAAAGTCGAGAGAGCACTGGGGACCTATACTTGTTCTTCTCCATGTCCTGCATGTGTACTAATAACACTGCACTTCACTGAGAAACACGGGTTCATTGTTAAACCGCGGCTCCCATTTGACCTTATTATACCTTTCAAGCAACTCTCGGTGCCCAACCAAAGCAAGCTACTTAAACCTCTCATTCTGAATTTCACGACAGGAGTGAACTCAGCCCTTTATCAGTTACAACTGCATTACAATATCTGCTCCAACTGCATCTTTATCTTTCCTATCAGGTTTTATGATGTCGCGCGATCGTAAGTGAATTCATAACAGGTCAACCTTATCTGCTATTGAGCGTGTACGATCTATTAGCAGTATCCTCGCTGCACATACAAGTGAAAGTGGAAAGCCCTCGGAAAAGATCTAAAACTTCAAAGCAAACACAAGCCCTAAAACATAAAATGGTGTTCTGGGGGTAATGGAAAAAATAAATTTCTAACCTCCGCCAGAAAGCCACTAGGAGAAATGTTGATGACAACTGTAAAAACAGCCCAGCAGCAATATAAAGTTGCTCTTATGACAGGCTGAATAGGGCTGAGTGATGAAAGTTAGAATGCAAGGGGAAAGTTGGCGGCATCGAGTCAATACTATTAGTCACTGCTGTACTCTATCAGGCACTCGTTTCATTCTCTCGTTCTCCCACTCTCTTTCTTGTCAGACTACTTCTGTGTCCTTTAAAACACTCACTCGGTATCACTAATTGTAGTCTGAGTTCTGATTACAGAGACTGTAATTAATCCAAGACGATCTTGCAAAGGCAACAGAGAAGTTACAGGCAACAATCTTTTAAGGAAATTAACCACAAGTAGATTAACATTTAACCAATGTACATTAGATGTTTGCTGCAATGCCTGTTGACCAAATCTGTTCTTAATAAAGCGATATGATGACACCTCTATTGTCCATTTGAAGCACACAGAGCCTGTTAGATTGGGGTGTATTCTATTCACTAGAAATGTCTTAAACCCTATACTTAGCAATCTCATTCTACAATACTGAATTACATTTGTAAATGGTATAATGGTATTTGTAAATGGTATAACATAACTAACAATGACATATGTGCTAGTTACAAGGAAGTTTCGAGAATCTGTCAAAATTGTGGTTACCAAAGTTCCCTTTTCTATGCGTGTTACATTATAGTGTCACAGCTAAGGACACAGACAATACAACAGATATGGACACAATGCAACAGACCCAAACAAATTCAGTTAACAGAGAAAAAACATTCTATAAAAATGTTAACAAATGGTGAAATAATTGAATTATTAGTTCATAGTGAAACTATAAGAGGAATTACCTCCATTATGGATTCATCCACATGTGGCCTATATTATAGTCTACATACTCCATATCAGAGACTGGTCTCCAGGTCTGTCCGCTGTGTGTACACAGTGATGAAAAGCTCCACACAGTGAGAACAGTCCAACTTGAACTAAGGGCTGATCCTAAGGAGCTGTTGTGGATAGGAAAAGGCTCATTGTTCCACCAGCATCCCTGCAGCTGTACAATACACAGGGTGTGCTGTACCATGGGCTGGTACTGGCCCACATTACACCAAGTCCCTCGACAATCGAGGAGGAGGGGAGACCGACTGAAGCCTCACACTGGGAGCTGCTTCCTCTATCATTTAGCTGCTTCAAAAACCACCAGACATACAATGTGCCAGGTACTGTTTTCCTATGCTTGTGGTCTACTGACACTTTTTCAAACATCTAAATATTGACCATCATGGGAAGAAAGCACCCCCCCCCCAATAAACCAGACAATGAACCACTCAAAGGCTTCTGGCAAAACTACAAATATTTGTGAGCAGAAACCTGTGAGCATTGTGAGGGGAAAGCACCCCCCCCCCCCAATAAACCAGACAATGAACCACTCAAAGGCTTCTGGCAAAACTACAAATATTTGTGAGCAGAAACCTGTGAGCATTGTGAGGGGCCCAACCTCAGCTATTGTTTGCCAGGGAGGGGAAAAAGAGGAAGAGCAGAAAAAAGCACCATATATATATTAAAACAGGAAATGTGTGTGCAAGAAACACATTGCTGACAAAGGTCTGTGGTCACTCAAATGACTGAGACATGCTTTCTTCAAAGCAGGAGAGTTGCCTAAACTTAAGAGGAACATTCGCTGTGCTTGGTTATATTTTAACTGAATTGCAGTCCTTAAGCACTCATTTACTGAGGCTTTGGTTTTAAGAATAGCATGTTACTCCTCCTCGGGCTTGCACTTTGTCCCCTTTAGCTACCACCCTTTATGTAAGCTTGCTAAGTCCTAGCGAGAATGACATTAAAAGTGCATTATTTCATAACGTTCTTATGGAGAAATCATACTGGCACGCACGCACACACACACTTTTAAGACAAGTAAAGTGAGCACATTGCGAGCTGCAGCCCAGTCACACTTTAATCTATAATTTAAGAGAATTTAAAGTGGTGTGGCCATAAATGGAGTATGGTTTTTCCAACCAAGTGCGCATACTCTCTGTGTCCGGGTTTTGTATGCGTTATTCAGGTACTTAACGCTGCTCAATGTGGCTGCTTGCTTCATGTAGCAAATTGCTTGATACTTGACTAAACAGCACAACACTATGACTGCATTAATTCCCCCTGCTTTGCTTGGCCCTGTGCCAGGCAATACCAACAAAAAGGCATATACAGTGCGCCCTAATGCTGACGAGCTTCAAAACCTCTCCATCTCAGCTACTGCACCTCTGATGACATTATCTTTAATAATATACAGGGCTACACTGGCCGTAACCGTTATTCAATTAATTATCCTGACACACTGCGTCGGGGGGCAACAAGACTAATGACAAAAATCAATGTGGCTCTTTCCTTCTTCTGCTAAGAGGGCATGTTTGATTTCAATTTGGGTTTTCTCACCAAGCATTTCTTCCCACTGAACTGTGACCACATTAAAAGGAGCCATTTTTCTCCCTGTGACTGAACAACACTGCCTGCTGACTCACGTGGAGTTTGCCACGGAGATAATCATTGTGGACTGTTGCTTAACCTGGGTGTTCAGCGAGTGCGTGTAGGTGGGGGCCTGCTTGCTTGTCCGTCCGAGCTTGTTAAATCCTCACATGGACTTTACTGCTCCTTCTCTGTGTCAGCAAGTACCTTATCATTTCAGGTGACAATGAAAACCTAGAATGACCAAAGCATCACAGATGCTGCCATCTTCTATCCTTCTGCCGCGCTCATACAGAGACTGAGACACACACACACACATATTTCAGCATTCTCTTCACATCTCACTGCGAATGCTGTGAAAAATGCTTGAGCTGGAGCATGGCAGAGAAAATATCTAGATGAGCCTTTATACATATATGGATGACAAGGATTTTCAATGCCACTAGCCTGGCAAGGATACGTGGGTCAGAAAAAGGAGGAGCAATGTGAGGAGAATTCAAAATAAATGAGGTAAGCTGAATTATTTAGAGGTACAAACTGAGAATTCCACCTAGGTTTTAAGTGGAAGTGGAAAATTGCCACAAAAAGCCATCCTTGGTCCCCCTGCATCCACCGGAACCACCCACTCACATGTTAACTACTGCAAGAAGCCTGAGAGAGTGGATGCATTAGGTGAAGAAGAAAATGGAGAGGTGCGAAGAGGCTAAAGGTCCATCCCCCTAGTTACATTCCACTATCTAGTGTTTGAAGCACGCAGGACTTTCTAGATTCCCCTAATATATTTCATCACCTCACTTTCCTGCAGCCAGGCTTTTTTTTCCTCCTTTCACACTGCCTCCCTCACCACACTGAATATATGTATTATCTCGCTGTGTTGCAGATGAGCTCCTTTGGCTGGGTTACCAGTCCTGGGCGAAGAGCAGGGGACCAGACGGTGGGAGGGGGGGAGGAAGGAAGGAAGGAAGGAAGAGAAAGAAATCGGCGTAAGCAATTCTGTTGGCCCATGAGTTCATGGTGCAAGACTAATGACAGCAAAACGGAGCACAGCTCTAATCAATACACATCCCTCCAAATCAAACAGGCCAGATAAATCAAATTGGCCCCACATGCCTTGTATGGTGTGTGGCCCTCAGATGCACTCTTATCTTAATGGCTCGCCCAAGAGTGACAACTGTGTTTGGGGGCTCTGGTATTCCATCAGTTGATGAAAGAACCAAATGTGCTTCCGACAGGTGCAAGTATCCGCAGGGGGGATGATACATCAAAGCCCAAATATAGTAAAGATGAGCACAAGATAATGTAAAATTGACAGTAATTTCAGAATATTATACTTGTAGCCTAAATACAAACAGGTCAATTGGAAGTACTCTGATGCAATAGAGCAAGTAAAAAAAATCCTATTTTTGCTTTAGAAAAAACATATCCCTCTGATAAAAGATACGTTTACACTAATTCTACCTTTTTCTAATAAAACTAAATCTCCGTCCTTAGAAACACTCTAGTCCCATATCTGTAATCATCCATGTCAACACCTTCAAAATGAATATCCCATGACTAGTCTTTTAAACAGGGCATGTGTGTGCCAGACTGTGGAAAGCAGATTGTCTACAGCTGGTTGCCAAGTTACATAAAATAATACAAGGTGTTTCTGATTTTGTAGCAGCAACAAGGCACAATACTACAACGCTGTATACTACCAAGCTGTAAGTGTATGGTCTGTAGAGTCAGCATTTTGTGACGATCCCTCAAAAGCACTTCACCGTGCAGTTTATACTCAGTCACACAAACACGAATCGCATTCCCCTCTAATGTCAAATAGCAGAGGTAAACAGAGTTACAACGGCTGCATTTCTTTTTCAACTAAAATAAGGTCATGTAGATGTAGTCAAAGTCTACAAAAACATTGGCAATTCTGCAAGTTCATAAGATTTTTGTGCAAAATCTGCATAAGGAGCAGAGCTGCGGGTGCGTTCGTGAATGGTGGTCTCTGTGTCCAAGTCAACTTCGTTTTCAAGAAGCAGAGTGCATGCAGGTCTATACATGTCTGTGTTTACTTGAGTAGTGTCTGCCCTAAATGACCTGAGAAACAGGTTTGTGGAGCCCTAGGACCTCAATAACGTTTGACAATCAATCCTTCAAAACCACTCACACATAACATTTCCTGCCAGGCAGAGGCTGGTTCATTACTAGTGCTTGGGTCACAGTCAAGTAGAGACAGATCTGAGTCTGGCAAACGTCTGTGCATCAGCCTGCAGCGGGACGAATAGATTGAAGAGCGATAGACTGGAGGGCAGAGGGGTGAACGGGGACGCAGGTGAGGGGGAGGAACCAAAGTGGTGCTGCATCGAGAGTAGAGGTAACTACATAACATTCTTTAAGGTTTCGCTACGAAGAGTGTGAAACTAAACTGAATATCAATGACCAGGACTTTAAGGAAAAACCTCTTGCTTAGAATGAGATCTTCTCTTGCAATGTTCCCGAGCCAAAAGAAACACAAAGGGCATCATGGCATCAAATGTTTTCCATGTTTCAACGTGTTACATTTCAAAATGTAAAAGAAAAGTGTCAGCATGAAATAATCCAAAAAAGAGCGATATAAGTATTTTTTCATAGCCATCAGTCAAAGTAGGTCTTTAAGTAACTGTCATCAGCATGAGTGGCAACAGTGAAAGACTGCCAGCCACTAATGATTATTTTCAGCTCCAATACATGAGCTAATTATTTCCCTGATTAACAAATCTGAAAATGAATGGTCCAAAAACAACTATTACGATCACAAAAAGGCAGCAGATCCTCACAGTGTCTAGTATATTCACTTGTGGAGGGGACTGAAAAGGGACTCAGATCATTGACTGACTGATAATGAAAATAAGTCCATCAAAAGACTGATTGTTTGAGGATTACACGATACTCTATCATCATCCATACGCGCACAACTCTTTCCCACTATTCAACCAATTGCACAAAAAATATTGTAATTATCTCCAAATTACTCTGCAGCAGAGAAGGGTACAGCATTGATGGGAAAACAACACCCAAGTGGACACACCCAACCTCTTCTTCTTGTCATATGCCAAGTCAACTTTACTACACACACTCATTTTCCAGCACTTACCATGCAAATAGCTGTGAATGACTGAGAGAAACGTGTTTCTTACAACTTTGGACGGGGTTCGACAACTATTATTTCATCAGCCCAATCGAGCTGGATCACAGGCAGGTTGAGCTTACACAGCTCCTTGGTGTTATCGTTGTCTACTTCCTGGTTATCATTCCATCAGACACGACACATCAGTGATGCACTGATGAAGAGAAACTACGGCAATTGAAACGGCAATGACTGTCCCTGACAGTCATAGCAGGCTCACCAAGGTTGAGAAAATGCTGTGCAAATTTGAATGCAAAAGAGGTTTAGGCAACTTAATCAGTGTGACCATTTACTTCCCCTGGTCAGAGGGACCTGTCGAGCCTCCCTCCTCGAACGGGGCTGCACAGGATGGGATCATCTCACTACTGAGCAGGAGGCTTTACTGTGGTTATACAACCGAGTCAAAATATGGCTGCAACATGTGTGTTTTCAGCCGAGCTAGTGAGTAGGTGGAGCCATGTCGGTTAACCGGGGTGTTAAAAAAAAAAACAGTGAAGGCAGGGCTCCCACCATGAAAACTATCACATTTTCACCAGGCTCCACCCCTCACAGATCCCACTGCTTGCTGCCTTCAAGGGCTTGAACGAACATCAAAGGAAACTGTGTGATTTTGCATTCCTGTCAGAGCATTACAACCGCTGGAGATCCCCCTCCCTCCGATGAAGAGCCCAACCCCGCACGTTCCCACAGCCATCTTTAATGATTTTCTTTTTCCAAAGACTCTCTCTGGGTTCAGTGGCACAGTGCACCAGAGAGGGAGAGTCAAGCAAAGAAGCACGTGAAGCCTCTTTGTTGCCTCGTACGTCGCGCCCACCGTCTCTAGACTTTCGCCCTCTCCACGCACCTCCCGTGGGCTAGGGGGAGGGTTGTGTGAGTCAGGAGGCAGAGAGGCAGAGCATAAGGAGATAACGGTACAGTGTGCATCAATGGCAGCGTGGCTGGCTGCTCTGCAAAAAAACATTATTTACAGCTCACACCAAGGAGAAATTACGGCAGCAATTCTCTCCACAAGCAGAAAAATCAGCTGACCTGGCAACACTAAGAGAGGGACCAGGAGGGAGGTCAGGCACTGTAATTATTATACTGCTCCTCCTTATTGACTGTCAGTATCTATACTCCTCAGATAGTCTGTGGGGAATGTTCGGCCCACTGGTGACAACAGGTTACTGGTGCACAAGAGGATGATAAATCAGCAGTAGAGGCCGTTTTGCAGTTATAAACCTGGCCGCGCAGATTGTTACTCCACTCTCAACTAGCTCACTCATGACTGATTAATGTATGAGAGGCAATAAACACCCATGGATGAACTTTAAAGGGGGAAGCATTAAACTGACCAAACGTGAAACATGATGTCAAAGCAGTTTGTGTTGGACAAAGGCCAACGTCTTTTACGGAACAAATCCAGCAAATGAGTAAATAGAAGCAATAGGAATAAAGGTAGGGAGCTGTTTGTGACTGAAACCATATCTCAGATGAAAAGTATATCAAAGGACCTTTGCCTGTGTTTAGTAAACGTAATGTGATGTTAAATGCAGCTGCCGTTAGCTTTTTATTGTTTTGATTTCTCTCTGCAAATGAAGCCACTGCTGCAAGATAAACAAACACTATCAATCAACCGATCAATGCTGACTAATGAGGTTTTGCAAATGATGATAGATTTAATTAAAAATCGTTTAAGTGATTTTTATTTTCATTAATGATAATGTGCCTGGTCTAGACAATGAAAAATGTCCTGAATACCAAAGGTGGAGTTTCAAAATTCAAAATTTGTCCACAATCAAATGCTCTGAAAAATTACTTACAAAACACAGAAAGGCAGCAAACACTCTACTGATGAAACATTTCTTAACCAGCACATAAAATCACATTTTCAACTACTTACTGACAATCAAACAACTTTTAAAATGAATAAAACCTTGCAACGCTGGAGGGTCTCAACCGTCTAATGTTTTGGGAAACCAAAGGCAACAGACCTGTCTTCAGAGGCAGGTATGGTGGGAAGCTGTGTTCACATGTCTGACACCAAACCTGTAATACCACTCTGTGGAAAGTGTGGTTTGAATACTCAACTCACATCAGATTGTATCCAAAACCGATCCGTCAGGGATATAAACCCAAAATGGAGACTTCACAAATCTCATACTGTTCAGACAACAGTTCAAAAGATGCAACTCGTAAAGGAATAGAACACTCAAAAAGCAGTACATCCTCAATGTAAAGATTCATCTGGAACACCAAGGAAAAATGAGCGGTGTCTCTGGAGGAGGGTCATCACATTTTGGACACTACACTACACTAATGCAGTGCTATGCAAGAATATATTTACCTTTCCCATCCAAATTGGACTGTCAAACAGTCACTTGAATTTAATGTCCATCACAAGCTCTGGGTGTCCAAGGTCTCAAGTCACAGTTTGTTAGGGAAAGTGATTTCACTCTGTGGACACCGAACCTGCGTCCACTGCTGACAGTACTGTTTGCACCTTTGAAGATTAGAGTCGTTTTGAAAATATCAAACACAACCAAGCAGGTGTGCAAATCCATTTTGCGTGATTGCACACATACAACTACACAATACACTAACGCTCACCTGGCAACTCTCTAAGTGAACGTTACAGTGAGATAAGTGAACAGCTGAAAAGCCTTTAAGGGCTTTCTGGGAAGCAACCAGTGTCTCTGCTGACAGGCAAAGTGTTACCGAACCTTCACGTGTTGTTGGAGAAGGTAATACCACACTGTACACACGGTGTCGTCCTGAAATACTACGCCCTCTGTGGAAAGTGCAGTTCGGTGATCAGGCAGCCTCTGTCGTGACTTCCTGGATGGTTAACCAACTTACCTAGTTAGCAGTTAGCTAAACTATCAGCCCTAAACGCGACAGCCGGGCAGTAACACGGCAGCTGTTCCGGGTAGTGGCTCAGCGTGAAGTAACAGTTTGTTGTAATTGTGCCTAGTTTTTCCTTCCCCACGCTGTTTTAGGGGCCACGGGCTGCTACAAGGAAATGACTGGAAATGACAACCGACATTGTTTTAAAGACGTTAGCAAGCGGGAAGCTAGCAGCGTGTGTGTGTGTGTGTGTGTGTGTGTTGTGTGTTTGTGTTTCGTGATGCCAGACACACGTACCAGGCGGTTGAGTCTTCTCCGTAGCATCCTCTCCTCTTTGTTTTTGTTTTTTTTCTTTCAACCGTCCGTGTATTCGCTGGCCAACTCCCCTGATTGAGCACGCACGCCTCCGGGCTCCGCTCGCTCGGCTCCTACGGGGAATAACTTTACATGTATGTGAGTTTGACCTGCTAGCTCCGTTAGCTATCTGCTCTCCACTCTGGCGACGCTACTTCTTCTAGCTACATGAGATGCCGCAGCGACGCTACATCGTTCCCGTGTCGTTTGGCTCCGGTATCTTCGCACCATTCGCATTTCTCTCGCCGCTGGAGATTTTCCGCGTTGCGGTGTGTGTGTGTATGGGGGGTGTGGGGTTGGTGGTGGGGGGGGGGGAGCTACCAGCCGCGCTTCCCTCCTCCGCTCACAGCCGAATCGCTCCCTGACATTGCGCCCTGTTGCTGCCACTCGCCCCGTGGAAACGTGTCCGTGTCCGCGCTCCCGGCTCCCGGCTCCCTGGCGCTAACCCGGAACCTACACGGCGGCAACACAAACGCCACAACTTACTACTTCTGCTCTCCACTCACCCCCACTGTGAGTGTGTGTGAGTGAGTATGTGTGTGTGTGTGTGTACAGGTCCTCCCCACCTCCCCCTGTCAAACAATCTCCACTCCCCCTGCCTCCTCCAGCAGCGACGTTCCCACGTTCACACACAGGCTCCACCCGGCGAGGGGAGTGGGGTATAGCCGCAGTAACACGGGGAGGCTGCAGGTTCAGGACCGCAGCTGGAACAGGACTCCTCTCATCTGCCTGAGCGCCATCCACTGAATTGGAAGACCGAGGGCCACGTTTTATAGTCAACATTTGGTACTATCGCTAAAAAAATAATGCCCCCCCCCCAAAAAAAAATATTTTGTTGTGACTGGGGGAGTAAAGAATAAAGTGATTCAAGTCAAGTCCGGTCACACTGTGCTCCCACTGCACCTGACAGGAAGTGTCCCCGCCCGGAGTCGGGGGGGGCATCAAGACAATGCCTCTGGTGTGCAGTGGCTTTTCCAGGCAAAATATACACGTATAAAAAAAATCGAATATATATTTTCACATTTTCATCTAGTAGCTGTCTCACCTTGGTCTGTGACTTGT